>PVHP010005307.1:0-65911 GCA_004024765.1 Zapus hudsonius
TGCTGTCTTTCATCTCAAAGCAATGAATGCTATGTTCTACGTTGATGACCATCTTTAGGAGTGCCCGAGACCCAACTTCTCTCTCAGAAGTCTTAGTCATCTTTCACTCTAACTCTTCTCAGCCCTACCTTTTCTGATCAAGTACCTCAGAGTCCCGATCCCACATAAACTTTTTGTCTTCTGTTACCTCCTTATAGCCAATGACCTTGTTTAGACACACTTGGTGGAGAGAGGACTCATTAAGCACCCAGCATACACTAAGTGCTGAGCAAATTGCTCTTTGAGAATAGCAGCCCTGTCCAACCTGCTTCCGGCATCCCAAGATATCTATGAGTGCAGCCCAACACATTGTAGGTGACAATGTCATGTTATAATGTTGAAAGGTTAAATAACCTGCTCTACAGCTTCTGTTCTCAAAACATCGAGGTCCTGTCAGTCAAGAGCAATCGATAAATGAACATTCATTGATAGTCTCTACCTACAGCTCAATAGTGGTCTTCTCACCCTCTGGAGAGAAGACTAGTCTAACCTTGATCAGTTCTCTTCCCCTTTCAGGACCTCAGCAGCAGAATCAATGAAATAAAGGACCTTAATTCATGATCTCTTCATGCTCGTATTTCATGATCCCTACATTTATTGGTGTAAGATATGCCTTGAAGCATGCTAGATCCTGGCAATGATGCTGCCTTGAATGAAGCAGGACTTGAGCCCTTAAGGAAGGAGCATGCCCTGGTTCCACAGGCATAGAGACACCTATGAATGATCCCAGGAGCAGTTCTAATACTAACAATCTGGATGGGCTCAGGGTGACAGTCTATTGGCAGAGGGTAAATCATTTGCTTTACAGCAACAAAGATTTCTAAAGCAGACGTTAATGTACACTGACAAGGCTGGGAACATGCTGGTTTTCCACATCAAAGTAGACTCTTTAAATCATGAAATGTTAAGCTGGAAAGATTGTTAAGTGGTTAGTTAATGTACCTGCTTGCAAAGCCTGACAGCCCTGGTTCAATTCCCCAGGACACACATAAAGCCAGATGCACAAAATGATGCATGTGTCTAGAGTTCATTTGCAGTGCAGTGGCAGGAGGCCTTAGTGTGCCCATACTTCCTTTCTCTCCCTCTTCCTTTCTCTTTCTTTCTCTCTCTGTCTTTATTTCTCTTTTTTTCTTTCTTTTCTTTCTCTCTCTTTCTTTCTTCTCTCCCTCTTTCTGTCTGTCTCTAAACTAAATAAAAATATGAAAAAAATATATGGAGTGCTGAGCAGCTCCTGGGTTCTTCAACTCTCTAGCCTGCAGACAGCTATTGTTGGACTGCCCATCTGTATCCTGTAAGCTAATCCAATAAAGCCCCTCTATAAAACAAAACAAAATCAAACATGGAATGGCTTTGTAATTACAGAATAGAAACTTACAGGGAAGGTGAAAGCCCCCTCCATACTATTCCCCCTCTTTCTAACCCTTCCCAACTACTGCTACCATTGAATTCCTTTTATTTATTAAGTGTTCACGTCTGAATGAGAAATCAATTGTTTTACCTTTCAAATAAAAATGGGGGGTGAGGTAAAGCTGCCTACCCAGTGTGGCAGCTTCAAGGGAGGATATGGAGTGGAAAGTAGTTGGCAACTGGCCAAGAGCCAAACCATCCCAGCTCCAACCTTTCTTGCTTCTGTGGTTGTCACTCCAGGTTCTACAAGATGACAGATAACCCACCTGGCTTCTGCCCTTTCTTTTTGGTGGGAGGTGGAGGAGGTGGCGGCGGTGGGGGTACGGCTGGAGGTGCATGCACCTCGTGCTCTTCCAGGCCCCTTTCCAGTTCTTTTCTCTCTTTGTCTTCTTGTACTTTTCCTTCAAAGAATGTCCTTAATTTCAAGACAACATGGCTTATTTGGAAACATTCAGGAATGTCTCTGTACTTTGGTTATGTTATAGAGATGACCCCAATACGTTTAAAAATATTTTTCTTAGCTATTTAAGAACAAATTAGCTTTAATTACCAAGGCTAAAAAAAAAATTCTGGGCTTGGGGATGACTCAGCAGGTAAGAGAACTTGCTGTGTAAGCATGAGCACCTGAGTTTGCATCCCCAGTACCTAACCAAAAAGCCAAGCATGGCCTCCAGTGCCTGGAACCCCAGTACTGGGTGAGGTGGGGGCTCACTGGCACCCAGTCTAGCCAACAAATGGTGAGCTCCTAATTCAGAGAGAGACTTTGTCTCAAGGAAATAAGGCAGAAGAACAACCAATAAATAATAATAATAAACCAGTGTTCTCCTCTGGCCTCTGCATGCATATGCATGGGTACACATGACTGCATATATGTCCACACACATGCACATACCACACACTAAAAAATAATGATGCTGTTAAAACTGTCTTCAAGAACTTAAGTTCATTTTATCCTGAAAATAAATGTTGAAAGTTGTTAGGTACTCATTTTTAAGCTCTATTTATACTTTCAGAATAAAATTTGAAGACTAGATTAAGAGCGACTGGACTTCCTTTTTATACAGATGACATTCAGAAGACAAACCAAGAAGCCATCTGTTGGCAGAGTGAATAAAGCATTAAAAGGAAGGTATGTTTTCTCTGGGGATGATGTCATAAGATGAATACTTATAAAACCTTTTGGGAGATCCCACTTCAGGATAGTTATATAAAAGAATACAAAGAAGATGATAAAATAACATTGTAGAATAAAAAAGCAAAGCAAATAAAAATGGTGGGAATCACGTGCATGGTGGCTCACACCTTTAATCCCAGCACTGGGGAGGCAGAGGTAGGAGTATTGCCATGAGTTCGAGGCCAGCCTGATACTACAGAGTGAGTTCTGGATCAGCTGGGGCTAGAGTGAGACCCTGCCTCAAAAAAAAAAAAAACTAAACTAAACAAAAAATCGTGGGAATCAGATGTGTTACAATCCTGATGCCAGTGGAGCGATGCCCCTGAATAAAGGACATTGACTTCAGAGAATTCCACACTCAGCCAAACTACAGACCATGAGGGTAAAGTAGGGACATTTCCATACATGTAAGAACCCAAAAACCTTTAATCCAACATCCTCTTTCTCATCCTTACTTTCAAAGGATATAATCTGACAGATCAAGAAAAGAAGCAAATATGTGATCCCCAAACAAAAGAACAGCGGGTCTTTATGATCTTTCTGTAGAAGGGTTAGAGAGGAACTAGTCTTGATGGGAGGTTTGGGGAGGGATGCAGGTAAACCTCAGGGAGGGGAAATGATGCAGTAAAATAGAAAGTGTATCTGAGAAGTTGGGGAAAAACAATAAATTAGGGCAACATGTACACTCAGTTACTCATGTGCACGTGTGTGTGCACCCACACATACACACCAAAGTAAGCCGAGTAGCATTTGAAAACTCCAAGGAAACAACAAATTTTTTAAGTTTCTTCTTTTTTTAAAAAAAAAAACAAATGTCATAATCTGACTCTGAGGCAAACTCAAACACGACATTGTGCAGGTCAGCAAGTGATATAATTCAAGGAAAAGAAAATACAGCTTGGCCAAAGGGATGGAAGCATTAGACCTGTACAAAAGGAGAGGCAGAGCTGGAGGAGAGATTGCTCAGTGGTTAAGGCGCTTGCCTGCAAGGTCTAATGACCTGGGTTCAATTCCCAAGTAAAACCAGATGCACAAAGTGGTACATACATCTGGAGTTCGTTTGCAGCGGATGGAAGCCCTGGTGTACCCATTCTCTCTCTTTTTCTCTCTTCTCTCTCTCACTCTACTTCTAAATAAATAAATTCTTTTTAAAAAGAGTATCTGGGTTTTAAAAAGAAGGAGAAGCAATTCTAGCCCTTTACTTAGTGTGGCACTGAACAATATTTACATACCTCTAGCAAATCCGTTTAGTTTTCTAATTTTAGAGTCATAAAACACCAATCCTAGGGCTAAGGGTAGAAGATCTGGTGGTGGCTGGAGGGCAGAATGTAAGCCACAGCCATTTCTATCACAGGGAAGGATCTGGGAAGCTCAGAGGACTCCTTGGAGGGAGCAGGGAGAAGGAAGGACATTACTGGATTTGTAACTTGAGCCTTCTCTTAAGAAAGTTTTGTAATAAATCCTTGCAAAATTCCATTCATGAAAAGAGACCAAGAGGCTCTGTGTAATCTTATATGAAAAACTATATTAAAAAAAACATCAGCAAGGCAAAGTGGTGCATGCCTTTAGTCACAACACTCAGGAGGCAGAGGTAGGAGGATCGCTGTGAGTTCGAGGCCAGCCGAGACTACATAGTGAGTTCCAGATCAGCCTAGGCTAGAGTGAGACCCTACCTTGAAAAACCAAATAATAATAATAATAATAATTAATAAATAAATAAAAATAAAAACCCCCAAACAAAAACATACTGTTTTATGAAAAAAACTGCTGCTTTGACAAGCACCCCTGAAACTGTCTTTCCAACTCTATAGATTGACACAGATCAGCTTCTTAACCGGTGTCATGACCTCATTTAGACCCATGGAATTGACTCTAAATGCTGGGGGTGTGAAAACTTTGGCAACAGTAAAAGGTTTCTGAATGTGAAAGGACCAAAAATTAAATCAAAATCAAACACATAATGAATGCAAGGAGTTTCTGGCAGCACTTGGGCACGTTGCGTTGTGAGACTCACTGCGGCCTCGTTCTGATTGCACAACACGCTCCCTTCGCACTGTGCCATCAAACCACAGGCCTCGCAAAGCCAGTAAACAATGCCTGAAACCCCGTGGCTCAGATGCAAGGCTGCGTGTTACAAATTGCAGTGTTTTATTGCCTAGCCAAAGTTTCCTGCTCTTATAGAAGCACAATCATTTAATTATGGAAAGCAAAAACTTTTAGATTCTGCTAGTGTAATTCCTTAACATCCAAATATTAAATTAGTATATCTTTGGATTGGATTGTGTTAGAAGGTTGGATTTTAAAAATTGATGACTTGAGTTTTAGGAAAAGTCGTTAAATGAATTTTGGTTTGGGAATGGAATAGAAATTTCATCAGTTTGTGAAATGGTTTCAACACACATCTGCTATTTTGCTATTTTATATTTACATGAAGGTGGTGCTTTCAGCATTGATAACAATAAGATCAAAATAGTAATCAACTCTGAAAAACTCCTCAACTATCACATATTCAGCCAAGATTTAATTCTTTACATATAAACAAACAAGTGTGTCCATCTCATTAGTATGTAAATTTGCTCTCATTTTTAATAAATTATAAGATTACATGTATGCCAAAGAGTTGTTTTAAAATAAATCTCTATGATTCATTATCAGTAGATGTTTATCTGTATACCTATTTTAATGTCCATATTCCTGGGGTTGCATAAATTCTGTCAGGCAACCCGGGGTTATGAGTGGAAATAGTGTAAGGAGCCTGGTCTATACAGCATCGTCATTTGATCGGCAGATGAAATGGGAAAGCAGCGGATAAGAATTTGTAGCTGATGCTTCTGTTTCAAGGTGGAAGCTGTACCTGAGTATGTGATCCACCTCAGCCTGGTTGGAGGGCACCTGGCCCCACAGCAACTCGGTGATGGCCTCGTTGATCCACTGGACCGCTGTGCTCACTGCCAGGTCCCTTTCTGCCTCCTCTGCATCCACGAGCTCTGTCGAAGCATTCTCCAGGACTTCAAAGTGAGTGGGGATCATCACAGAACAGATGGACTAATGGTGACATAAAATGAATCCCACATTCTCTCAGCATCTCCCAGAGAATAAGAAATTGAATTAGTACAGTTTTTAACATGCATGATTTTTTAATCACTATTTTCTTTGAAAGAGAAAACATAAGAATATATCCTTTTCTTTGCTATGGTTTCATTGCTGTTGAAATATTGTGAGACCCGACCACAAAGTATTTAAAACTATGAACTTGTTAAAATACCCCCCAAATTCCTACACTGAACTTATTTTTCTTTTTCTGCATGTGTGTGATGAACATACATCGTACATGCACATTCGTATGTGTTAGGTACATCTGTGTATGCTAGTTAGTGTGTGCGGAAACCAGAGGAAATCCTTAAGTGTCAATCCTCAGGAATGATGTCTACCACCTTTTGAGACAGGGTCTCTCATTGGCACGCAGCTCACAGATTAAGTCCCAGGATCCTCCTGTCCCCACCTCCCAGTGCTTAGATTACAGGAGTGTGCTACCACACCTGGCATTTTGAACTCAGATCATCAAGCTCGCCAGGCAAGCGATCTACCAACTGAACTATTTCCCAAGGGCTTGAACAACTTTTTCTACCAGTACCTCTTAAATAAAGGATCTGAACAGATTTAACACAATTACTCTTTTCCAGGGGCTATGGCAATATTATTTCTAACAAATAGGCAACAAAGTGAATTAAAATCAACTATTAAACCGGGTGTGGTGGCGCACGCCTTTAATCCCAGCACTCCTTATTCCTGGTCTTCATTTAACTCCTTTTTTTTGCATAACCTCTTGTCTTTCAAAAGGGACTTCAGGCATACATATTGTAAAATTAATTTAAAAATATATGCCTTTAATCCCAGCACATGGGAGGCAGAAGTAGGAGGATCGCCTTGAGTTCAAGGCCAGCCTGAGACTACAGAGTGAATTCCAGGTCAGCGTGGGCTAGAGCGAGACCCTACCACGAAAAATAAAACAAACAAAAAAAAATCAACTGTTAAAATTAACTTTTTTGAGATAGAGTCTCATGTAGTTCAGAATGACCTTGACCTTGAACTAAGGATGGCTTTGAACTCCTGATCAGAGTGCTGGGATTATAGGGATGCATTAATCATGCCCAGTAATTAATATTATTTAAATAAATTACTTTCTTTATTTAAACTGTTGGTCTGCATATCTTATATGTAGAGTTTCTAACTCACTGAATTGTGATGTCTGAGTTTTAAAGCTATGTTGTCTCATTTTCTTTCTCCATCTTGGATCATCTTCATGTTAGTATGTCATGGCTATATCAAAATTACACTTAGACATAAAACAACTCAAGCCAGGCATGGTGCACATGCCTTTAATCCCAGCACTGGTGATGCAGAGAGAGGAGGACTGCCATGAATTTAAGGACAGCCTAGGCTACAGAGTGACTTCCAGGTCAGCCTGAATTAGAGTAAGACCTGACTAAAAAAAAAAAAAAATCCACTAACAAGTGTATTGTTGATTTTGTAATTCAAGGTTACATGACTGTCTATAAATAAACATTACATGAATGTATATGCTTCATATATATTAAATTTCAAAGCACTATATTGATGCAATCTAGAGGAAAGCTGCTCATAAATGCAGGGAGTGGTGAGACACATTAAAGAACATCTTAAACTGCCTCATACCTTGGAAAAATTTTGAATGGTGCAGAGTATTTCCACGCATAGGGTAGGAAGTCCCAGTCCATCCAGGAGGATTTTTCCCACTATTTTGCTTATGGTAGGAGGCTTTGCAAGTTTAGAAAAGTAGTTGGCCTTCAACACACAAAAACCATAATCAGAAAACTACACTGAATTCATCTCAGGAGGTCATGCACACTACCAAAAACCCCTCTAGGATCCTGATAAGCCCCAAGGCTCTTGGGGAAAGGCTGTGCTCACTGCTGAGATTTAGATTTTATCCCAAGCTGAGGATTTTTGCCCTCTCCACAGGGATACAGACACCTATATTTTTAATATATATTTTATTTATTCATTTTCAAGCAGAGACAGAGAGAGAGAGAGAGAGAGAGAGAGAGAGAGAGAGAGTGTGTGAATGCACCAGGGCCACCACCTTGTGGGTCTGGTTTATATGGGTCCTGGGGAATTGAACCTGGGGCCTTAGGCACTGGAGGCAAATGCCTTAACCGCTGAGCCATCTCTCCAGCCCAACAGACACCTATCGTTACCTAGGGGCCAGTGTAGGTCCTTAGCAGGCCTTCCTATAGTAACTCAACTCCCTGACTGATTCCTCTGGCCAAGGCATGGAAGCCATTGTTCTATAGAACACTGTGACATATCCACATTTAAGCAACATGAAGGAGGTAGATGTTTCATCCTCCCAAAGCAAGGCATCTGGCTTTTTAATGGCAAAGACCTTTGCTGCCATTGCATCTCACTTTCCATTGACTCATATGCAGTCCAAGAGGCTTGGTGGGAACCTTAGTCATAGCGACTTTACTCAGGTGGCAGAGCAGAAGCCATCTGGAAGTGACCCAAGAAAAGGTTTGAAGAAAAAAATGAAGCCAAGGTGGAAAGCCCTCTCTAGGAGCCCGAGCAGACAAGTTCAAGGGGATTTCTCCACAGAGGAGGAGGTGGGGGAGAAAGTGAAAAGAGGGACACTGAGGCACATACTAAATAGTCTCTCTCTTTTTTTAACCAGAGGCTTGGGATCTTGGCCTCTGTTTGGTAGAACAGTTCTCTGGTCCTTCAGTTCAAGATCCAGGGACATCAGCCTGGATAACAGGCTGTCTAAACCCAGAGCAACATGTATATAGATGAGACCCTGACAGAAAGAAAGTCAAGGCCAATGTTCAAGCCATTTGTGTAGTTTCAGGATGGTGGTCTGCAAGCTACAGAGGACATCTTTAAATAAATTTATAGAACCAAGAAAGGAAAAATATTAGTTTGCTGTTAGTGAATTAACTCAACTCACTTAAGCACCTAAAACTTGTCACACATTGTGTTAGGAGGTGAAGAGAGCTAATGATTTACAAGAACCAAGTATGTATTTTGAAGAAATGATGTCTATTTCACTGTACCACACAAATGACACACATATATTTTAGGGATATATTTATACATATATGTACATATGTATATAATTCCTATATAATGTCAGATGTATCCCTGTGAGTTCTGTATACATTATGTTTCAAATTATCAACATAACTAAGTTATGTAGCATGATCTCCATTCCACAGTGAAGGAAAATGAGTTTCAGAGAAAGAAATTATCTAAGATTACATAGCTAATGTTTTAATGACCTAATTCTAACAGTCCACCCCAGAACTTAGCGGTGAAAACAATATATTTATTGGATAGGACTCAACTGGAAAATCTTTTTACTGGTTGGGCCCAGCGTCTCCTATGCAGGTGCCATTATCTGGAGGCTCAACAGGGACAGAATGTCCAAGGTGACTTCACTCACAAGTTCAATGCCTCAGCTGGCATGGCTGGAACATTCAGAGGCTGGCTGGACCCTTGCCTTTCTCACAGGTACCTAGGCTGCCTAACATCTGCTGAGGTCTCTCTCAGCTTTGATTGGCTCTTGCCTGCAAACATCCTAGTAACTGAAGCAAGATATATGGGCTTTGTCCAGAGTTAATGTGATGGTGTGTGATGGTGTTTCCATTAAAACAGTCGCATTGCAGGTATGTCCCCTGGGGTAGGGGGTGTATTAGTACTTTCTCGTTGCTGGGAACAGATACCTGGCAATAAGCAACTTAAAGGAGCATGGGCTTAGTCTGGCTCACAGTTCACGGTTTTGTCATCAGGGTGGGGAAGGCACAGCAGCAGAAGCTTGAGGAGGTCGGTGACATTCAGTCCACGGTGAGGACACAGAGAGGTAAAGGCTGCTGCTCAGCTCCTCTTCTTTTTATTCAGTTTAGCATCCAACTCATGGAATGGCACTGCCCATGGTTAAAATGGGCCTTCCCGCTTCCAGATAATCCCTCACAGGCTCATTTCTTAGGTGATTCTAGGCCTTGCCAAGTTGACAATATAAACCATCACAAGGACCCACTGTATTAGTAAAGGTTCTCTAGAGGAACAAAACCAACAGAATGAATTGTAGGGGGAAAAAAGGGTGAATTATTGGATTAGCTCACAGCAGTCCCACAATAGCAGTCTGCAAACCTGAGAATCAAGGTAGATGCTCAGTCCACATGGCTGGATGCCTCAGCAGTCCCAATCCAGCACTGAAGGCCTAAGATCTTCCTGAGAGCTGCTGATCTTCAGTCCAGGATGGATGGCTGAAGAAACTTTGTTCCAGTGCTGACAAAGAAATGCATGACAAGCACCAGCAGCCAGGCAGGCAGGGGCAGAGACTTCCTTCCCTTTTATATAGCCTTAGGTGGGATCTTGCAACCCTTTCCCAGATTTGTTGACTTCGTGTGTGGAATTTCCTTCCTGTGCTGCCCTCCCAGGAAGGGACATTTGTTTCTAGCTCCCCTGAGCCTCCTTACACCCTGCCCCCTACTGAGAGGGCTGCCTTCTTGTAAACAACCTCAGAGACCCATTCAAGATTACTCAACAGGCCAAGCTGACAAGAAAACCATCACACCCACCAATGTGACCATCTTCCACAGCTAGTAAATTGCATAGCTAAGAATCAAAACCAGATCTGCTCCATTGCCATTCCAAACCTCTCTCAATTATGAATTTTATGATAAACACATTGTTTTGCTATTGGTTACAAGGATGCCCTCCAGCCATGAATCCTTCTGATATCTGAGAAATAGAAGAAATGGCATTTGAGCTGAACGCTAAAAGATATGTAGTATTTTTTTTTTTGAGGTAGGGTCTCACTCTAGCCCAGAAGGACCTGAAACTTACTGTGTAGTCTCAGGCTGGCTTGTACTCACAGTGATCCTCCTACCTTTGTCTCCAGAGTCCTGAGATTAAGATATATAATACTTTGACAGCCAAGCAAGGGAGATGTACAGAGCAGATACTTAAAGAGTAGAGGAAACAGAATTAGCCAAGAGGAGTGGGAAACTTCAACTTTAGGGGACAGAAGTGGTCTTCTGAAAAGGAGTGGAGAGTGGGAAACAAGCCTGTCACCAGAAGTGAAGGCTGGGAAGCATACACCATACCATGAAGATATCTCAGCACAAAAGTGTGATCTTCTCTAACAAGGGGGAGCCATGGGAGATCTCTGAGCAAGAGAATCATGGTCAGCCTTGAGTATTCAGATCACTGACTGGTAATACTGTGCAGGATGCCAGGTGAAACAGGCACGTCCTGGGAAGTGACTAGGAAAAGAAGGAGTTTGACTTTTTATAGGTGCAGTTCCTGAACATCCTTCAAGGTTCAAGCCAAAGCTAACCTGGCTATTATCCCCTACAAGAATCTTCACCATCTCAGAATGCCTTCAACAGGTACACAGTCATCTGTCTCTCCATTTAGTATGTAAATCCCAAGTCACCATTTCTCTGACTCCTCTTATCCCACACAGCAGAGGTGTTGCTGTGTAGCTGTTGCCTCTGGGTTGGCCATGACTATAGACCTCTGAGTCCAGAGCAGTTGTGATCACTTGCAGGAGTCCCTCACTAAGGGCCTATTAACTACTTAGTGGAAGGAGAAGAGGCTCACAAGCCCTAAACAATTACTGGGGAAGGGAACTCTTGGATGGTATAGCTGCCCAGAAGTGCAGGAGACTTCTTGGTGATGTAGCTGCCTGAGAGTCACACATGCTCCTATAACTCACCCCAGTAAACTCATTGGTTCAAGTTGGACTTGTATGGAAGTTCTTTGGTCTCTTCGTGACCTTTCTGGGGTGAACAGGCAGGAGGCATCCCTGTGAAGCTCCCCATGAAACGTCATGCAATAAAATAGACTTTGTCCCTAACCAAGGTGTATAAGCTCCCAGGGAGTTATACAAACCAGTGTCGTGGCTGTTAGACTGGAAAGACCATTACACTGAGAAGCAAGAGAGCAGGTTTCTAGTCTCAGCTTGTGCTCTGAGTGAGACTCGCCTTGGTGTCTGTTTAAAAAATGGGACTAGACAGTTTTCAGTAAGTCCTGGAGCAAGAGACAGCAGAAAGAGAATGAATGTGAGTCAAGCACTCATTCATCCAGCCACTCATTATCCCTTAAAAAATATCTCTAAATACTAAAAATATCTCTAAACACTATGTTGTGAGTTACAGGCTATTTGGAAAAGGGTCATTTTTAACCCCTCAGTGCTTTTACGAACTGAGATGAGCACAGAGCACAAGGGGCTCAGTGAAAATCCCAACTCTGACACACAGGCCTCCTCTGGCAGCAGGAACTCACACTAGCTGACTAGGAGGTACAGTACAAGGAGGACATGTCCTAGGAGCACCCAAGGACACTTAGTCCAGGGTAAAATTGGCAAGGCCTGGGAGGGAGAGAAATGTACAGGTAACTGCTGGCTGGGATGAGTTGGGGGGGGGGTTCCCCAGCCAAAGCAGAGCCAAGGTGCGCAGACTTGTAATCCCAGGAGAACTTGGACGTGATGGGAGACTGTCGGGTGAGGCCCAGGGCTGCGGCCAAGTCTTAGCTGACCACTGACCACTGACCAGCGTCCGGTGCAGCGAGGCTCAGGTAGTGGCGCTGGAGCCCTTCCCTCCCTACTCCCCTTTCCCAGCTTGTCCATTGCAGGGCCCCGTCCTCTCCCGCACCCTCCCCGGGCGCGGTGGCATCCAGGCCGGGCGCATGCGCGCTCAGCTCGCACCTGCGCAGCGCGTTGCCGCAGCGCGGGGCGGTCCGCGTCCCAGGTCCCTACCAGGTGCCCGTAGACGTCGGCAGGCTGGAGGTAGAAGGTGGCGTTGAGCAGCTCTTCCAGCCTGCGCGGCACGTCGTTCTCCCGGTAGTACTCGAGCGCCTGCTGCTTCAGCCTCTGCAGGTCCCTGGGGGTCCCACAGCCGCGGCCGCCGCCCTCGTCCCCCATGGTAGGAGATCGCAAGGCTACTGTCGGGGGGAATCTGGGGGCTCGAGAGCGTCCTTCTGTCGCTAGGCAACGCGACGAGATCCCGACCCCCAGATCTCGCGAGGCTTCTGGCCTTGGGTACCCCTCCCACCTGCGGAGCCGCAGGTCTCCTGCGCGCGCCCCTCACCTCCATCCCCTGGGACTTGCGCTCTCCCGGCCTTGTTTTTATTTTATTGATTCTTTTATGACTTTTCTCCACCCACCACCCTCGACACGTGGGGGAAATACTCAGCGATCGCATGAAGCACGTTTTTGCAGAAGCCCCAGGCTCCCACCGGGGGACCGCGCGCAGGGCTAGGGGTGCGCACCCTCGGGCTGGGGGCGAGTGGGAGGGATGCCGGAGCCCCAGTGCCCTCGCCGAGCTGTGCGGGGCCTGGGAGCCCTTCCATGCCACCCACGCTCCTGAGCAACCTGATCTGAGCGCAGGGCTGCGCTGGCTGGAGATGCCCAGGAGAGACCCGCCGTGCGCCCTTCCTTTCCCGGGGGCATTAGTGAGGCTGAGATCCTGGTGTGGACCCAGGAGAATCGAGGGTGGGCTGTCAGCCATGGTTATGTTTTGGACACTTAGCAGAGGAGTGGGGACGGGGGATGCGGGTAGGACTCGCTGAGGTGAGTCACGGGGGAATGGAAGAAAAATCCTTGGGTGACGTACCCTCTGCAAAAGGCTGTTTGTATCCTGAGTTTTAAAATCCAAACAGCCAGGTGTCATATGCAGTTACAGAACTTCTTGATGTGATGCGTCTTCCTGCTGAAGGGGGAATGACCCGGGCAGGAGGTTCTCCTCCTACTCTGGCCTGTTTTATTTTTTTTGCGTTCCCCACCTAAGCAGGTCGCTTCTAAGATCTGTGCTGCTAAAGCTCAACTGGAAAACAGCTTACCTCTCCTGGCTGCATCACAAGTTACTTAAAAAACTTCTTGGGGGCGTGAGAAAGCACTTGGAAACTGTTGTTTTCCATAGATGTACTGTTGGATGAAGGTGAATGGAGAATATCGTTCTGTATTTACTGTTATGTAACCCAGACTTGCACCTCCTCACCTCAACCCCCCCCCCACTCCCAATCTCCCAGAATGGCTTCTTTTCCATAATCACGAGCCAGCCTTACCCTCTTAGGTGGGTGGAAATCCCTTTGTGATGAGAGCTAAGGCTGAGTCATCTTCCTGTCCACTGCAGAGCCTGGGGGACAAGCTCTGCAGAGCCGGCTTTGAGAGGACCTTCCTATAAGTGAGCCTACACGTCTGCCATTGTTTCCATTAGGCCTTTGTGCCTTTCCTCATATCTCCCTGTGGAAGGCACCCACCTAAAATCCAGATTGAGTCCCCTACCCTACTTTCAAAGAAGCCATACTCCACACAATAGTTCTTACTTCAGCCCGCTTGTCTTCTGAACTCCCTTGCCACTTGCAGCCTGGATTGCAAAGCTCAGGATCCTGGGATATCCTGATGCCATTAGGCATTTTTTAAGCCTAGCTCACTGAACTATATCCCCCCCACCCACACACCCACACTTGCATTTGACATTTTATGGAACGTTGGAAATACCCCCATCTCTTTCCTCTCTGCCTCACTGACCTCGCTGAGTGCTGTCTATTCAAACTCCATCCATAGGGTCAGCACAATACCTAATAGTGCATCATTGTTAAATGAATGAATGGATGGATTTCACATAACACTTCATTCGGTGTTTTGGAGTTGGGTGAATGAGTATGCCAGCCCGGCTTGAGTCATTAGGAATAAGGAGAAATAAGGATAAAAACCTTGCTTGAGGTGAGAGGACTGGGATCTCACTCTGTAAAACTTTTCCAGTAGGGCATGAGCAGAGCAGATGTGGTTGGCTGTGATACATATTTGCTAATACTGAGTACAAGAGAGAGACCCAGGTGGAAAGTGATGCAGGGGTAAGGCCCAAACAATTATGGTGACCATTGGCAGAGATATATGAGAGCAGATAGGAAGGAAGGATAGAGAGGGTTGGGTGATTGGATGAGAGTTGGGAAATCTAAGAAGATGAGAAAGCAATGCAGTGTTCCGTTACAGTTGTCAGGAAGGGGAGATGTGTGTTATCTGGATTTAGTGGGGCATGGTGCATTGGGTTATACACCAATTGGGTTATACATCAATTGGGACTTGAGAGGCGTCGGTACCCCAGAGAAAGGTGAGGACTGAAGATACATGTAGAAGACATCCTCATAGAGTTTCAAGTTGAAGTAAGAATGGATTTCCTCTGGAAGGAAATGGGGGTTATGAGATCCCAGTCCAGGATACTTGCAAATCTTCCATTAACATATGCAACGAAGGGTAGGGGCATAGTTCAGTGATTGAATATTCTAGGCTAAAAAATGTCACATGGGTCAAGGCATCCCCCACCAGTGAGCTTTGCCATTTGGGCTGCTAGTGGGGAAAGAGTTGAGAAAGAAATTCCTTTGAAGTAGGGTAGGGATAGATTTAGGACATCCGGAGGGCAAGAAGCTGTATGAGAAAAGTAGTCTCTAAAACTACCTTGTGGTGATGTGTCAGATGGGGTGTTTGTGTGTGTGCCTACACATAGGGTAGTCCAAGAGGATGTCCCCAGTGTGTTCACTGTAGTTCTTGGGTGATGGTATTGAAAGGAGCTATTATTTTCTTCTTTTTACAGATTGGTAGTGTCTGATTTTCCTAAAATGAATGCGCTACCCATCTAATTTTGAGAAAATGATAATGTATATTTTAGAGAAGGGTATCAGAAAGGTCACAGGAGGATTGGCTCCTAGGAAGTGATTAGGGACTGAGTTGTTCTCTGATAGATTCATTTCACCTCAAAAATAAAACCGTGTGAAGGTGGAGAAACAGAAACACAATTCCTATCCCGTTCTGTTTCCCATCATTCAATCAACAACCATTTCTTGAATGCCTGCTATATGCCAGGTCCTGGTCTAGAGCAAGGAATAAAATCTGGAATATTCCTTCTGTTTGTGGCACTTAAGTTCTGATGGCCTGTCCATACACTTAAGATCACGAGTCATTAAAAAAATTGAAGTAGCACACTGAGAAGCCTTTTTGAAAAGTTGGTGTGGTGTGCATAGCCCAATAGTGTTGACAGATTTAAGTCAAGATCATCCGTGAATATCCCATCTTTTTCCCATAGCGATTTGGAACCTGTGAGGGGAAAAGTTACTGGAAACTTTACCAGCGCATTTATAGATTCTATGCACGCTTCATGTGTTCTTTGTTTTAATACTTTGGTGACTGTATTTCTGGTTCGTAGTGAGGCAGAGTATCCAAGGGGCACTTCCAGAACCATCAGAGTATGACAGGAGTTGGCTTGGAGCTAACGCTAAAAGAACCAAGGGAAGGAGAGACATGGAGAGGATGGAGAGACTGAGAATGCTCCTGGAACCTGCCTCTGGAGAGAGGGTGGTACTTTCGAAGGAAGTGGGGAACTGAAGAGATGGCTCAGTGGCTAGTTCACCCATGAACTGCTGGGTGGGTGTGGCTGCCTGCCTGAATCCCAGGGCTCAGGAGACAGAGAGGCTAGCTGGTTGAGTTGAATTGGTGAACTCTAGGTTTAAGTGCCTCAGTAAATAAGTAAATTTTCGGTAAAGACACCTGATGTCAACCTCTGGCCTCCAGACACATGTGCAAGAACACATACATGCCAATAAATAAAGAAATAAATAAACAAGAGCAAGTGGTATGAGAGAGGATGCAGCCAAAACTGTTGCCTAAACTATGGACTTCATGTTAGAATGACATGTGTGAGGTGAAGCAAGGACAGTTTAGGAATGAACAAATCTAGGTTGGAACCCAAGATGTCCATTAGAGCTTCGCATCAATACAGAGTATTGTCTGAACTGATCAGTGTTTCCTAATCACATGCAGCGACCGTACGTTATGGCAGGAGGCTTTATAATTCATTCATGGAAACGTGCACATGAAAGAATGTCGAGGTTAGTCCTTGCTGTGCTGGGGTGTGTTTGGTGTAGGTTTGGAATTATGAACTCCTTCCATGGGCTTCCTGGTGACCTTGGTTGAGAACTACCGAGGGTCTTTGCATCTGAGATCCCTTCTACTTTGTAGTTCAGACTCTAGATAAAATATCAGGATTCGTTGTTCTATTTTAGCCTGCTAATTGAAGACCCTTCATAGAGGAAATTAGTCATTCTTCGGTTTGTATTTCATGTCTTAGCTGTGCCATTTCCTAAATGCATGAGAACAAAGGCAGATATTTGTGTTCTGTTTTCCTTAACCATGTCCAACACCTTTATTTAAATTGGAACTTATTTGCCATGACTGTAATTCTCAGGAGTGATTATTTAGATGATATTTGGGGGTTGTTATCAGTGCTTGTTAATTCTTCCTTCCTGCATTTGACACCTGCGTTAAATATCATTTTCCTAGGGAACCAATGAAAATGATGGCAGGTGCTTCTAATCATAGAATCATGGTCCGTAGAGACAGAATAGAGGGGAAATACTGCTTTTTCCTTATCTAGAAAGAGTAGTAATACTAACCTTCCTCCCCAGTTGCCGTGCAAAACAGGATTGCTAAAACTCATTGCAAATATAAGTAGCAGAATTTGAGTGCAAAGCCATTAAAGTGGGAATGATTTGACTTTTTTTAAAAAGGCCTTTCAAAAATTTTTCATTGTCTTTCTTTCCCAATGCCCACGGGCAGTAGTCCCTGTCACTTAGTAGCCATGTTCAGAAGCCCAGTAGCTATTCCCTTTGCTCAGTTCCTGGGCCTGAAGCTCTATGAATAGCCGCAAAGTGACAGCAAAAGGTAAGTGATGGGCCCAAGATGATGCAGCTAACGAGAGCAAAGGGGAAATTTGAACCCAAGTCTTGGTAACTGAGTGCTTGTGCATTTCCCATCATGCTCCTCTACTTCTCAGTGTTAGAATTATCATCTGTTCTGTTCTTGCTGCTCTCTGTGCCCCTTCCAAGGCAGAGCTGTCTCACATTGGGGTCTTGGAGGAAGGACTCAGGGTTAAGTCATAATCACTGCTTCCCAGTTTTGTTTCGTTTTGTTATTTTGGTTTTGTTTTTTTAGTTTTTTTAATTGGTTTTTCAGGGTAGGGTCTCACTCTAGCCCATGCTGACCAGAAATTCACTACACAATCTTAGGCTGGCCTTGAACTCACAGTGATCCTCCTACCTCTCTGCCTCCTGAGTGCTGGGATTAAAGGGGCGGCTTGGTTCCTTACTGTTTTGAGTTTCATGTTAGAATCTGGAGACTGTGGCAGTAGTACTCGAGTCCAAGCCCATGAAGAGACATCTTTGTTTGTGTGTTTGTTTTTCAGGGTCTGGTCTAGCTCTAGGCATTCACTATGTAGTCTGGGCCTCCCAAATGCTGGGATTAAAGGGGTGTACCACCACGCCCCAGCAACACTTTTTTTTTTTATTCACTGCTACTGTGTTGAAAAATAGTAATGTTTGAGCTCTTCCCCAGGCCTCTTAAATCAGGCTCTGTGGATAGGGCCCGTGCATGAATATTTTTAAAATATTCAATGTGCAGCCAAGGTTGAGAACCACTGCTCTGAAAACTTCCTCTATGAATCATGTCAGAAAGAGAATGAGTAAAGGCTTCTTCAGGAACAGTTTGGTATTAGATGCATACATGAAGGCCAGTCAGTGCTGATTCCTGGAATCAGACTGTGAGTGATGCCTTCAAATCCCAGTTCATCCAGCTCCCTACTGTGTGTTCTTATACAAGATCCCTAACATCTATGGGCATGTTTAGCTTCAAAGTATTGCTGGAAGATTAAATACAAATTCATATAAACGTCATCCTCTCATGCCTGGCACATAGAAACTGCTGTTTTTATTACCAAAGAAATGAAGGAAAAGGAAATACAGTGTCCATAGGATTTTGTAGCATTTAGTTGAAAGCCTTTATTTAGCTCCTTACAGAAATCCAGACGGAATTGAATAAAAGCGGAGTCCCCCTTCAAAAACAATAATAGTGACCTTTTGAGATGATTAGTCTCCTGGGAAATTATCACTTTGATTTTAACCTTTAGCACTTGTGCAGAATTATGAAGTTGACGTGTTATTTCTCTCTCACTTTCCAGTAAAGCGGAAAGCAGGAGCCAAGCACTAATGTGAGCGAGCAGCACTGCGCCTGTAGACTCAGCCTTCCGGTCATTTGTTCAAAGGCCATTGACACTGACGACCAAAAGATATTGTTGGAGATGCTCACTGGCAGTTTAATTGGTATTTTTCAGGGAAAAGACACACAATTTCTGTATGGGCAGAAGTGAGGCAATTATCCAGTGAGTTCAGAGCATAAGTGAAAAGGAAAAGATCAGGCCAGAGAAATTCTTTATGCTATTTTAAAATAGATGTATATTTAAAAAAAAACTTTATGGAAGTAGATGCAGCTTACAGGTATGTTGTGGCTTACACGCAGGCCTAATAAAGCAAAGGAATACATATAAAACATTCTATAAGGCTAGATTTTCTAATTTTGTGTCTCTTCTTGACGTATAAGCAGCAAAATAAAAAATAGAGCAGTTACATTTTATTGTGAGCAAAGAAAACTGTGTTGTATATTTTCCGTAGGGGGCAGCAAAGAAGAATGAGTTAGGTGTTCCATCAAGTCATGGCTAAAATGTTCTGTTAGATTTGAAAATAATTGATGAGGTTTATATCCTGCTCCCTCCCCCCTGGGAGTGCTGCGTGGACCCGTTTTGTTGTTGCACTTGAATCAGAGTTAATAAACTGTTTGGCGTTCATAATTAAACTTAAGAACTTGACTGAAGAGGATTTTTACTTCCCCGAAAATGTACTTTTAAGTTAATCTGCTTAAGAGGAATTATCTGTTTCTTATTAGCAGAGTCAAAAGACCATCTCTGCTTTTAGCACTGAGTTCTACAGACCTGCCTGTGAATCTTACAGTGATATTAAAGCTTCAGAAATGATTTGTGGGATTTAAAATGTTTAGTTATCAAAACTTTGGGACTGAACCCTGTAATCCTCAGTTGGGATGGTGCTGGTTTTTTTTTTTATCTTTTTCTTTCTGGGCTTGCCTTTGAGAAATACCACCTGCATTGTCCTGTTTAAGAAGTGGAAGAATTCCAGTTATTTCAGCACTTTAAAAAGAAAAAAAGCAGTCACAAATGCAGAGTGAGAATTATTTCTTGGAGAAGTGTGGTTTCAGGAAGTGAATTGGCAGGACTTCCAGTGAATAAAATAATTTTAGGCAAATTTTAACTACTGATTTAATCACATGTTTTTCAAATAGCATTCACTCGAGTAAATAATCATTGGAAGGATATACTTTAAAAATTAAGATGACAGATAAGAACAAATCTCTAATGCAAGAGATTAAATTTCTGTGTCAAAATTATTGAGTTGTTTGCTAACAGAAGATGTGCAATTGGTCTCAGTAATATATGATTCAATAATAAAATTATTGCATTTAGTGGATATATTCACCTCTATCTTTGGTGGATATTATAGAAATAGTCATAATGATCAGGATCATTTCTAAGAAAAAAAAATGTTTCTATTGATACTAAAAGGGAAAAAGGTCATTTAGGATGAAAGACTAAAATAATATCTCTAGAGCTGGAGAGATGGTTCACCGATTAAGTCACTTGCCTCCAGTGCCTAAGGCCCCGGGTTCAGTTCCCCAGTACCCACATATGCCAGACCCACAATGTGGTGGCCCTGGTGCGCTCTCTCTCTCTCTCTCTCTCTCTCTCTCTCTCTCTCTCTCTGTATTTCTCTGCTTGAAAATGAATAAATAAAATATTTTGAAAATAAAATAATATCTCTAAAGTGAAAATATTTTCAAAATGTCATTAGAGATGTTATACTTGGCCCAATCTGTAGTTAGCATGACTAAATTTTGTCCACGATTTGGGGAGAATAGAAAGAATGGGAAATCTGAGGGAATCTGACACAGTTCTATTCAGTGCTATAAGGAGTACATGTATATCAGGATAGTTTTGTGAAAACAATTTCACTTGAAATAAATACAGAGGTTAAATTGAGATGTGAACTAAAGTACCTGGGGACCTGCCTGGTTCCTCAAACCGCTTTTTTTTTTTTTTTTTTTGGTGTGCTCAGAGAAAGACAAGAGGATCCATGGAAATAGCTCAGTGTCTGCACTCCTCCAAGGCCCTTGTCAACCTGAGCTAGCAAATCCCTAAGGGGGAGGGGGGACTGCACATGTCCCACAGCTAGTGTAAGGCTCCTGTCAAAGTCCGAGCTGATTCATGAATAACTGATGCATTTAAAATACCACCAAGCAATCCTAGGTCATAATCCTGCTCGGAGTTCATGACCAAGTATTTGCACTCCAGCCTTTACATTCAAAGAGGATTTGGAAAGAAAGACGGACCGTGAAAGGAGCTGGAAGGGCAGGGAATGTTGAGACATGTCCTCTCAGCTCACCTCAGGGCTGTACCTTCTAAAGAACTTTTCTGCCTCTAGAACTTCAAGAGCAGAGCTCCTGCTTGAGGGGACATGAACTAGATTTTTATTTTTGTGGTGCAAAATTATTCTATGTCATCACTTGCTGGGATTTATTTTAACATGTGGATCTGACCTGAACTCTGGCTGCCTGATCACAAACATTTTCATTTCTTTTTAGCTCAGCTGACAAAAATATGAGACTCCTGTGCTGATTTTGAGAGTACAGAATCAAAGACTCATATTGAGGGTAAGAACAGGGAGTTCTAACCATACCCCTTTATTTTAAAGACCGATATTAGAAACAATAGAATATGTGTTTATCATTTCACAAGATTAAGGATGAATATTGTTCCATGTGTTGTTATTGATTCTCTACTGAACATGCAGCCATCTTGGATTCATTACCAAAACCTGTGCCAGAAAAAATATTAATCTGTTCAATCAATATTTTTGGTACACCTTCGATAAACGTGGTAATGGAAAATTAGTTGCCTTTTGGGAGGAGATAATTCTAAATCTGCAAAAGCAGGAGATGCAATCAAAATAAAGAATTCAAAATTATAAGAACTCTTTTCAGCTTATATTTTTTACAGCACACTATATCTCCAAGTAGTAGTTGTTATATGGAAACAAAGATTCACTCTGTGTGTGTGTGTGTGTGTGTGTGTGTGTTCATCCTCATGAATTGCCTGGGTTTGACTCAGAGTCATTATGGGCATTCCTAGAACTTCCCACACTCTTGTTCAAGCCCCAATGCCAAGAAAAACAGTGCTGTCCTTGGCACCAGCTAGCTGCTGATGGTCAGCTGTGTCACACATGCCTAAACCCTCTGGGGTTAAGGCTCAGGTGCCACAACCAGATTGGTCTGTCTTCCATAATGCTTAGCATAGACTCGCCTTGTAAATGTAGGCTTGGAGACTTTACCCCCCCCCCATGCCTTCTTGTGCCTTCTGTATTTAACAATGTATAGTCCCAAGTTTAAGTTTGCTTACAATGGGCATCTATAACCCATCCCAGGGAGTCAGCCACACTTGTGTGAATTAGTAATGTACATCTATTTCAATTGGCTATTTTAAAATGAGCTATAACTCTGGAAGGATATGATTGGAGGAAAGGAGGCTGCAATCAATATCTAACAGAAACACAGGAGCATGGGAAACTCCTGGGGCCACTCAGTACTCCCTGGCTTTTGAAAGAAAGGAAACTTGGCAGATGGACTTCTCAGGAAATCTTAAGAAATAAAAAGTAAAACACGACTTGGAGGAAGGAATGAAGTCTGCTCAGATAGCTGCAGTCATGTCTGACTGCATCATCAAGCCCATGCTCAAAACGTTCACTGAGCTGCTGTCACACATTCTGAAAAGGCATAAAGTGGATCTTATCCAGTGGCTCCATATTAATTCAGGTATTATAAAGTCAATTTCAATCAAGATCATTTTTAACTAGAAAGTATGTACACCTCATGTGTTGAGCACAAATGTTTCAACAGGCACTGTGAATCAGGTCAGCATGATGGTAGCTTTTATTTTAAAGTAGAAAGGAATCTACTATTTCTATGTGTTAACTTTTAGTAAATGGGATGCATGATGTCAGTCACGATGTAAGCATAGAGGTTCACTAAGTAAATCAAGTGTTTGGGTTGAAGTGCCTTTGTGACTCACTACATGAGCAAGTTGATGGAACTCATTGATGAAAACCTTGAGCAACAACCACTCTGACCAGTCACATGGAGGCCTGGGGGATCATTCTCATCACTGTACATTCATCAGTTAGGCATATCTGGAGGGATGATGCAACATCTTTAAATGTATTCTTTCATTTTAAGCAAATGCCCAACAACTTGGCAAACCCTGTTAAGTATGTAGTTCAAACATAGCTTAAGGTGAGTTTATACCTTGAGATGTCAGGTAGTTTAGAACACATCAGGGAGAACCCCACAAGGAATAAGCAGCCAAGCATGACTTTGTGTACCCGAAGTTTGAGATTCTAGTCCCAACTCTTGCATCTGTGCAAACAGAGCTTGAGGACAGAAGAAAGTCAGAAAGGACATTCGTTCCTCTGATGCAGTGCCTGCTGGGCTGGCTTTTCTCTATTTTGGATATTCTTTTTTACCCATTCCAGAAATATGGTGACACAATATCAGAACTTCCCAGGGGTGCACCCTGGGTGCTCATGCAGAGGGTCTGCATAGCCCAAGCACCAGCAAGCATTCTGGCCACCTTCCAGGGGCCTCCCAGTACATGGTTTCCTGCTCTGTTCTTTGATTGTGGGGGTTGAGTTTCTACCCAGACTGCCCAGGCTCTCCTGTTCTTGGCCTCAGGGGCTGACCTCAACCCACTTTCTTGTCTGGACCACCTACTTCACAGGCAAAGCTGCTAAAAGCAACCAGGCAATATTAACTACTCATCAATTCCCCAATTATGAAGCTTTGTTTTCTTTAGGTAAGGCCTTAGAGTCAGGCAGAACTTCTGACTGTATGTAACGCCATATTTTGTTTAGTCCTGTATTAATCATCTACTACTATATTTTGTTATGTGTCATTTTCCCAATAAAAGTTAAAGTATTTTAAAAATAAAAGTAGAAAGAAAAATTTAAGTTCTAGTTAAAGA
Source organism: Zapus hudsonius (assembly GCA_004024765.1). Classification (NCBI taxonomy): domain Eukaryota; kingdom Metazoa; phylum Chordata; class Mammalia; order Rodentia; family Dipodidae; genus Zapus; species Zapus hudsonius. Next base: position 23,629 of record PVHP010005307.1, read on the forward strand.
CTTCCACCATAATTCTTCATATTCAGGAATCAGTTTACTTAATAGGCTTTAAGAATATTTTTTGCATTTTCTTCACTATATTAGTAGATAAACCAAAAAGATATCTTTTAATATATACTATGGTATAATATATATAATTTCTCTAATTGAAAATCTTGTATGTTCTGACAGTATTAAACAATTTCAAAATCTAAAATCCCAGGTCCTTAAATTCCAAGAAGATTAAAAAAAAATGTTGCACCTGTGTACAGTTAGGGAGCTTTTATGAACTTTCCCAGGATTTGTATGTAACAGGTCTCACTGCTTTTTTTTAGATTTATAATAGTAAATGGTCTTCTTACAGTTCAGTTTGTTATGCTCCATGCCAGCAAGCTGCTGACAAATGTTTTTACTTTAAAAAAAAGTACTGGAATAAGCATATCTCCTGTTCATCAGCTACAAAAAAAAAAAAAATCCATGTTGCAATATGAGGAAATGTGATCACCCAAAATCTTTGTTCCTAAGTTGGTAACCTACAGCATGACATGTAGCAAGTGGCACTTCCCATCACATATGTGGAAAAACCTCTCTTATTGAGAGAGAAGCTTGGGCTTCCACCTGTTAGAGGGGACAAAAAAGGAAACCATCACTACAGGTTTTGTGTTTATTTCCCTAGCAGGTTCATGGGGATGACAACGTGATTTTCCCCCAAGTGAATTATTCCCTCACTTTGGCTAGGCAATGATTATTTAATAAAGCTATTTGTGAAGACTCAAGTGTGTGGTCCCTGTTCCCACAGTGTGTCACTGCTGCCGCCAAGTGACAATTCTGAAACATCAGCAAACCCAGAGCAATTAGAGCATTCATTTCTCCTTCCAAAATCGTCTCCCCACCCCCACCACCCCGTGGGCAAGACGTTGGCTTCTGTCTTCTAAATCAGAAGACTCACGTGGGTGTTCTTCTGAGCTCATGGCTTCGGAAAGAGGAATTCTGTGAGTGATTAAGATGATTTTTCTGAATGAATATATAGACTTTTAGGGTTAAGGGAGTTTGAGATTTGTTTTTAAAACTGTTTGGTTATGCCCTACAATCTCATGCAGAAATCATACTGTGTCACAAGCAGGACATTCTCTGACTTATAAAAAAAAAAGACTCATCTGTCACATCTCAAACTTGGAACTCTCTGAGCACAGGGATACTTGGGGTTATATGCAAAGACCATTCCCTCATTCTTGAATGAGGCTAAGAGCTTTTCAATCGCTGTGACATTTTCAGCCAGGCAAGTAGTGGTAGGTGCTGCGGAGCAATGTTTTGCAGGCAATTACTTTTATGTGATCAATGGAGCCATTCCCCCCAGAAAGGAACCAAAGCGATCAAGTTAAATCATTAAAGAGAGAAAGAGCGAGTGGAGAAAGGACTCATCTCATTAGCAGGTGCAGAGCCTCAGGCTCTGCCAGTGGAGGCCCACAATGTCACTGGCCCTTTAAGACAATGACTGTGCTCCCTCCACGACGACCCCCCTCCCTCCCCAGTAGCTGTTGACAGGTCTAAACCTCCCGAGCAGTCCATTGTGGCCACAGTAGGAGGCACCTGCAGAAAATGTGCCAAAACCAGGCAGGGAGCTAGGGCTTTTCAATAAGCTCCGCAGCTGGAGAGGAGACGCAATACTAAACAAGCAGGCTGGGACCAGGCATGTGATGGGAAAGGGGGTCAAAGCTGACACCTCCTAAAGGCTTTCTGAGCACTGTGCGCTTCAATTGGATGACGTCTTCTGCCTGGCTTTTCTCTATTTGCTTAATATGCTGAGGTATTTAGCTTAAAAGCACTAAATGCTGTTCTCCCCCCCCTCCATTTACTGGTATTAAGAACAGTTGCAACTATTTTCTCTCTTTCTGCCCCAAACTAAGATTGTTTTCTTTTTGCTTCTCTCCTTGGCTAGTGACAGGCATTCTCCCACCACATACTGCCTGCTTGGCTTTACTCATCTTAAATTCAGAGGCAGCGGAACCCTCCAGATTTGGGATCTCTACAGCCTTTGCAAAGCAAGTCCCCAGTCCTGTATCTGGAAGCTGCACCCTTGGCTTTCAACTTAGCATACATTTATTGTGCATCTACTGTGTACCACCCTCATTATCAGGGCTTCCAGAAATCCAGAGGTGGATAAGAGCCTCTTCCTGTTCATGATGCTTAGCTTCCCATCTGAAGTGTTACATCGCCAGTATAACCATGAGTTTGTGGGATTTGTTTTCCATTCATATACGTAGGTTTTTTTTTTGTTTTGTTTTTTTTTTTGAGGTAGGGTCTCGCTCTAGTCCAGGCTGACCTGGAATTCACTATGTTCTCAGGGTGGCCTTGAACTCACTGTGATCCTCCTACCTCTGCCTCCCGAGTGCTGGGATTAAAGGCATGCACCACCATGCCTGGCCATATACTTTGGTTTGCACTATTTACAGTACTGTTGAGAATAGGCAGAGGGTCTGTCCAGTGACAATTCATGATGCCTCTCCAAGATAGGTGACACATGAGAACCTGACCTGGTTCCGTGGTTTGGGCAGCTCTTGTCTGTGCATATCTCCTTATATGTTAGACAACAGTTTCAGGCGTTCCTGGCATTACCATCTATTTGTTTCCCACGTGATACAGTAAGATAACTCTGCCTTAAAGACGGAAAGATGAAACATCTGAGACTCAGGACTAAACACTGTGCCCAAGGCCACGCAACAAGTAGGTGCCCCCTCCAAGAGCTCAGTGCCTCTGCTGCGCCCCCCCCCCCAGATTTGGCTCATCTTCAAACTGTCAACCAGCTCAGACTGTACGACTTAAGAGCCACGTGGAAACAGACAAAGCCAAGTATTCAGAGTGAAACTCTTTTCCCCTCCTACAGATGGAGAGTGTTGGCGTGTACGGATTCTGTGGGTGCAAAGCAAAGAACAAAATGAAGTGTGATTCAAAATGGGAAATAACTGCTGCAGGTATGACACGAACTGCTCTGTGTAAGTATTGCCCCCCCCCCCGACTTCTTTCCTTTTAAGAGGGACCAGGTAGGTACACAGAACTGGAACATTTACAGTTGTGCACAGGAAAGACATTTGCAGAACTGCAGGACACAGTCTTGCTGGTTCACAATACCAACAGGTTGAGAAGAGTTTGAGACAAAGGACATTTCAGGGTCACCTGGAGTCAGTCCTGAGACTATGGCGAGCCACACTCACTGGGTACAGCTGATGGAGTGGGACCTAGTGTCCACCCACCATGGTTGGCTCACATCGCCTTCCTGCTGTGCTCTGGTGGCCCTGGAGATTGTGCTTAGTTCCACCTAAAGACAAGAAGAGATGGCCTCTCTGCTGTTCTAAGCGTGTTTATGCTTTAACATGTCTCTCCTCTCAGAGGACTTGTCCTCTTCCTCCTCTTCCCTCACACCTCCCCCCTCCCCAATTCTGGACAAAACAAGTGGACTATTCACATAAAAAGAGACAGAGTGAGAAGGGAGGGGGGCATGCCACTGACAAACTCCATTGAAAGCCACTAGCTGTTCATTTACATTCACACTTTTAAAAAAACGTTAACTAATGATGTTAAATGGTTTGCCAAAGGTCCTGGCAGGTCAGTTGTAGAAGTGTCATTTCTGCCTAATTAGGGCTCTTGTGGCTGCCCGGGGCCTCCCTGTGCAGCTAGAGACAAGCCGGAGCTGACAGCTTCAATGGAAGGCCAGGCCGGTCATGTTTTCCAACTCAGCCAGGTGTTTGCTGAATGGGAGGGGGCTTGGCAAGATCTGAAGGCTCCTAGAATCCTTTTTCTTTTGCTCCACCCACCCAAGTCCTTCCCCTTTGCCTGTCTGGTCCTGTGTCAAGGTCAAGAATGGTCTCTGCTAAATCAGCCATTTGGGTTATCTCTGGGAGGTCCTTAGCAGTTCCCATCCAGAGTTCAGAAGGTCTTACTACTAATAAAACTGCTTAGATAGAAAACAGCTAATGCATCACAACGGACACTTTAAACATTTGAAAGAAGACAGCAATGGGAAAACATCCTATCAGGTTCATTGGGCTGTATTGTACCTGCCACATAGTAGGTGCTCAATGAACTATTGTTTGGCTCGATTTTTTTCCAGGAGAAAAAAAATCGAAGACAGAGTGACTAACGGAGAGGCTGCTAGTTTCTGGGCTTGTTTTCATTCTTCTGAGAATTTCTCAGTTGATCAGAAGCTGCATGGGAACTTGGAGTCCCCTCACATTGTGGGTTGATATGACTGTCTTGTTTTTTGTTTTGCTTCTGTAGCAAAACAAGCAAAATGCTGTCAGTACTAGTTCCCTCCCACCCCACCCCCAGCTGCAGCAACTCTTTGGTCCAAGGAAGTGGCCCATGGTAGCAGCAAGATTTGATGTCCTGGTGGGACCTGCAGGGGTCAAGGCACTCTCCTTAGGCCTGAATTGAGCACAATAGCTCTCAATACACACAAACACACACGCACATACAGCGTGTACACACGTGTCTGTGATAACAGTGAGGGATAATGGCCTTTGAGAATCATGCCATGTTATGGAGAAAAAGTGGACAGGAAAATGCAATGTTTTATGAAAATCTCAAGATCAAATCTAAAGACAATCTTGAAAAGAAGGGGTATCTGAAAAGAAGGTTCCACAACTTCCTTTGCTTGACCATCCCTTTCCCACCTGCTGCTTCTGTTTCCTCTCCTATGAGACAGTGAGAATTGGGGTCCCCAAATAGATCATTTGTGCTTGTTGATTTTTATCAAAGAAGTGTTAAACAGATTAAACAAGGCCACATTTATGTTTAGACCCCTGGGCCAATACCTAGCACCTTTCTGTGGTGACAAGCTGTTCTTTCAGTCTGCTAGCAAGTGAGCGTCCACACTAAGAGAGACGGAGACTGGTTCAGCTGTACATTCTCAGAGCCTGGCATGGAGGATGCCTGGGACATACTTGAATAAAGCAAACTGGTAGGATTGGCTAATAGGCTGACCTCAAGAATGAGGAGTGAAGAAATTGATCTGGACCTGTACCAGCAATTTCCTTCACTTTCTCATTACCCCTCCCCATTCTCAGGATGACCTCCTCTGTCACTAACTTTGCATTTTTGTCCTATGCTGGTTTTCCCCTTCTTGACACAATGCAGGTTCTTTTTCCTCTTCTGAGATGACCTTCTTTGTGTCTCTCCTGCTCCTTGGGCTGTTTATTTCCCGTGGCTTTCATCCAGGGTGCTATTTCAACTCCTAAGAACAGTTTGGGGCCCTTCCTGGGCTCTGCCTCCCATAGTCACCTCCATCAGCGTCCTGACCCACAAAGCTGCAATCGCTGCTGTCAGCCTACTCCGAGGGCAAGCAGTTGTCACGTGGCTCTTGTAAGTGCAGAAAAAGTGGCCACTTAAGGGTCTCCTCGTGGTTGGTAGATGAGTATTTAAAGATCATTGGGACGGAAGGGGATTAGTGGTAAAGAAAACCTTCTTCAGCATCTAACCCAGCATGGAAAAACAAGCCAATTAGTTGTGAGACCTGAAACAAACAAGCTTTTGAGGATCTGTGATCAGAGGGAAATCATGTGGGTGACTGTATGTGGTGGTGAAGCTTGTGAGAACCAGTTACCACAACGGTGACCCTAGAAAGGTAAAAAGCACATTTAGTTAATTTTTCCTAAAGTTGCTGAAAGGTGGATCTGTGTTTCAGTATTCCGTTCTGAAGGACGCTCTATGCTGCTTGCAGACCTGGCTCTGGCTCCTCTTTGACCTTGAACTGTACTCTGGGAGTGCTGATCAGCAGGCTCTGCTCTGGGGATGCCATGATGTTAATGCATACATACCTCAGGGCCTTTGAAAGAACTCTCAGCCTTAGATTGAATGCCAGGTCCTCCCTTTTGATTGGTGCACTACCCCTCCCCCCAAGCTGCTGCTCTACTGGGAACTCCTATGATCAACATTCCATTTTGCCCCTGCCCCTCATGTTCACATAGCACCTGATGCTCTTTTCAGTAATAATTAATAGTAATTGTAATAATGACAGTTCCCTTTAATGAGTGCTTTCCGGGTGCCAGGAAGCAGAAAGCCTTTCGATGCTATGTCATGCAAGCTTGCCACACTACGAAGAAGGCGCCGCGTAGATGTTGGTTTAATACTGAGGACCCTACAGCTCAAGTTGCATGTTCAGTTGGTTACACTCAGTAGAGACCTTCAGGAAGACATGATGACTCCTATTGGTGATGCTGATGTTTTGGTTTTCAGTGTGCCTTTCTCTGAATGGTGACTTGGTGACCTTTGTTTAACTTTGTGCACACAGCAGAAACGGTTAATGTTGGTTGAATTTTAATAAAGTTGAATTGTAATAAGTGTCTATGTATATGCATATATTTTGTCTCCCTGCCTCACTTTGTATATGCATATATGCCTACATTTAATATATATATTTTCATATGCACTGACACATTCATTTCGCATATATATGTATAAATGTTCATATTTTATACATTTTGTCAGTATATACATACAGAGGTATGTGTATAGAAATTAACATATGTATATATAATGTTAATATGCTCATGTGTTTATGTCTCTAAAGAGGGTAAGAGAGGTGAGGAATGGGAAGGAGTTGCAGTCTGGAGGAATATCCATGCTATGTGGTCTCTGGCTTTGGCTTCTGCATTCCACTAGCTTCTTGGAAGAGTGAAGATGTCATCTGCATCTTGGCTCTCATGTTCTTCAATTCAGTCCTGCAAGCCAGGGTGTGGGCTTGGATAACCACAGTGGTGTGCCTCCCGCCTCTCCCCAAGGTGGCTCCAACTGCAGAGCTGGATCTACTGGTAATTCTCTATGAGTGGCAAGCCCGTGAAGGTTTCTGTTTCACTTTTTAAATATTTGCAAACATTTAGGGTTCCTCCATAAAAATCACTGCAGTTATATGTAAAAACATCTTTGTCCTTGCTGGCTTAGACACAAGGCCCTCTGTGAGTTTTATTACTGAGATGTCACCATCTTGAACTTCTTGTGGTTTTGCCCTACACTGGTTATTGAACTCAGAACTCAGCCACTGAGTTATATCTCAACTCCCTCCCCCCTGAAACTCTGAATTCCTTGACTGAGAGGTCCTGCATTTTCATTTTGCATTGGGTCTCCCCTGTCAGCCCTCTGATTACATGACATGGTGTGCAGAATGAAAACCTGCACATGAGTCCATCTCTCAGCCCACCCAGCATGACTGGGCTGGAGGAAATGGACGGTCAGAAAGGGTTGGCCAACAGCTCTGTGCAGGTAGCAGGAGCAAGAAGCACAGATCATCAGCTGCAGGAGAAAGGTAGGAGCAGAAAGCAGGTCCCATGGGGCCATCACTGACTTTCCTGGAGGATGCTTGGGTGTCTTGGGAGTGAGTTGGGCTTTTCAAGCATCTGTTTGCCAGAGGAGCTAAGCAATTTCTCTCTCCTGAAAGCCCCAGGATAGTCCTGAGTGAGGGTCATTTTGAGTACAGATGGGACTTTGAGTCCTCAGGATCCCCATCTATGCATTCAACCAGGTATGAGTGGGAAGCAGTTAGGATAATGAATGGTGTGTGTAGCCAGCTTTTGTTTTTGTTATTTCCTCTAAACAAGATGAAAGCTATTTCCATTCCATTTTCTAAGTAATCTGGAGCTGATTTAACTCAGGAGATGTGGGGGTTCTATGCGAACACCATGCCATCTGATGTCAGGGTCCTGAGCATGTGCAATCTGTAGTAGGGGTCCTGGAACTAGTTCCCCTGGGTATGGAGAGGTGACCAAACTTCAAGATGTCTTGTCACTCAGTCTTTTGTGTTTGCTTACAAACTAGGGAGACTTGAGCAAACAACTTACAAAGACCACTCGCTCCTCTAGAGCACCGGGTGGTACAGCAGCTGTTCCAGCGGGAGAGATGGTCTCAGAGCCTTCCAAGTGGACGTGTCACATGTCGGAGACCAGGTCTGGCCTAGGAGAGGGACCATGCATGGCAGAAGCCTGGGCCACGGGAGACAATGGCAAGCATTATCTAAGGAGCTGTTCTGGGCTCCCATTTTGAGAAAGCTTTCTCCAACAGTTGGGCATGGCAGAGGAGCCGAGAAGTGCTCTTTATGTTGTTCAAATGAACCATACTTAGCTTTAGTGTCTGTGACCCATCTTCATGACACCCATGATGTAAGATTTAGAGCATCTGTAAGATAACAGCCACAGCTAGCTAGGAGAAGCTTGGTTTTCCTAGCATGCACACATTTGCACTTCATTCATTTATTCATTCAGTAAACATCTGGAAGCTCAGCCAGGTTCTGGAGTCAGATGGCTGAGGTAAAAATCTGGCTCAGCCACCCCTAGCCTAAGACCTTGAGCAAGTTCTCTGATTTCTTCAACCCCCAGTTCACCTGCCTGTGATATGACGTACACACCTCATTAGGTTTTAGGAGACTCAAATGCCTGTGAAGGATCTAGCACAATGTCTGGCACAAAGCATCTAGTTAATGTGAGTTATGATCAGACAGTAACACAATGCCTCATTAATTAAAGCATTCTTTGTATCATGAAGTCCAGAGGACATGCTCTGTAAATGTGTGGAGAGATCACAGGTGATTTGAGCAAACTGCTTTTCTCATCTGCTTTCTTAGCATTTTCCCAAAACTAATTGTGGCATTTTAAAACAGAAAAGGAAGCAGTCCCACCCGCCCATCCCTTTGGTGCTGTAGACAGCTATGTGTGACCCTCGTGCCTGAGTGACTGATCAGTTCTGGAGCAGGGAGGGCATCTGTGTCCAGTCAGCCCAGTGGCCCCTCTGGGCAGCCTTGATTCTCAGAATGGTCTTCCATAGATGGTCATCTTCACCCATCCACTCCTTTTACACTTCCTAAGCTCCTTCTCTATGCTTACAGGATGTTAATTAAGTTCTGGGGAGAGAGGGTGAATGAGGTGGGGTGACTGGGGTCTCTTGATGGTGAAGTCCCCAGGCTGCGATCACATATTCCAATGAACGTAATTACAAATGGAAGGACTTGAACAAGGCAAGGAAGTGAAGTATACAGCAAAGACTAGGGCAGAAAGAGAGAGGATCGGCTTTGCTGAGGGGTGACATCTAAGCTGAGGTATGACGGATATGTGGAGGTTCTTGGGGTGTGGGTTGGGAGTGAGCCATCTAAATAGGGAGTGGAATCTGCTTGGGACTGTGCTTCCACTCTCAAGGTGTCTTTTTCCGTGGACTCTGTCTCTTGGGCTTTCCTCTCTCATATACCACTTCGTAGCCTGCTGGCATTCTGAGATCCAGTTTGGTCCCTCACCCTCCTCATGCTGGGTAAGATTCTAATGGGCTGTCATTCACATTCCATACACTCCATACTCATTTAATGTGTCCAGTTCAATAATATTCAGTGAATAACAGTTTGGCAACTTCACAATCAGTTGTAGAATATTTTTATCACCCCCCCCACACACACAGAAATCCTGTACCCATTGACAGTCTCTCTTCATCCCCCAAAACCCAAGCCTGGGAAACCACTAATTGCTTTCTGGTACTGTAGGTCTGTACATTCTCAACATTTCATATATATATATATATATATATATATATATACATACATATATATATATAAAATATGTTGTTTTTCATTGAACATGTTCTTAAATTCCCTTCATATTATCATACATTAGCATATACCAGTTACATCTTTGTATTGCTAATAATACAATATTATATAGGTAGGTTTTGTTTATCTGCATTATGCCTTAGATGTAGAATGTCCCTGCAAAAGTCTCATATGTTGAAGGCTTAGATTGGAGCTGGTAGCATTATTGAGAGGTAAATGGATTGAAGGTATTAATCTCATCAATAGGTTAACCCACTGGTGAATCATAACTTCATGGGCTTTCGGGATGTGGGGCCTGATTGGTCCCTGGGGGTGGGCCTACCTTGTCCTGGCTCCTTCTGTGTCTCTGTACCTCCTTGCTGCCGAGGTGAGCACTCTCTTCTGCCTCACCACAGACCCAGAAGTATGGAGCCAGCTGAATGTGGACTGTGAATGTGGCCAAAATCAATCTTTCCTCCTTTAAATTGTTTCTCCCAGTTATTTGTTATGGCAACAAAAGGGGGAGCTAGTGCTACAGTCTTATCAGTTAATTGATAGATATTTGGATGGATTCAATTTTAGCTATTATGAATAGTGTCGATCTAAACATTCACACATGAGTTTGTGTGGATATATCTTTTTACCTCCCTTGAGTGCATTCATAGGCATGGAATTACTAGGTCATATACAACTTTATGTTTAACTTTTTGACGACCTGCTAGATTATCTTCCATAGTGGCTGCACCACTTCATGCCCCCAACAGAAGTGTCTGAGGGTTCTGGCACCTCCCTCTCCTCATTGACCCTTCCTGTTATCTTTTTTATTCTAACCATCCTCATGGGTGTGGGATGATTATTAGTTACCATTTTACTGGTTTGTGTGTGGTATGGTATCTGTGTCTGCTGTATGCCCTTGTGTGTGCAGATGAGTGTGCCCTGTGCACAGGCACATGGAAGCCAGAGTAGATTGTTGGGTGTCCTCTTCTGTGGCTCTTCTGCATTATTTCCTTGAGACAGAGTCTCACACTGAACCTGGAGCTGCCACTTTTCAGTCAGACTGGCTGACCAGCAGGCCCTAGCCATGTGTGATGCTGAGGATACTGTGTGGGTTCTGGGGAATCAGACTTGTGCCCTCATGTTTACACAGTCATTCTTACCCACTGAGCCAACTTCTCAGTCCAGTGAGTTATTGATTTGAATCTCACTAATAAGATGTTAGCATGTTGTCATATGTGCAGTGGACATTGTATATCTTTTTTTTAGACAAATATGTATTCCTATTCTTTGCTGATGGTTAAATTGGATAGTGTCTTGTTGATTTGTAAGCACTCTTTATATATTCCAAATGCAACTATTTTCTCCTGTTCTATGGGTTGTTTTCAAACTTTTTATGGTGTACTTTGAAGGACAAAAGGTTTTGGTTTTGATTAAGCTAAGCCCATGCTTTTCTGCTTCTGACACACGACCACAAAGATTTGTGCCTGTATTTCCTCCTTACTTCCTCTAATGTGAGATCTGTGGGTTTTAGCCTTTTCATCCATTTTGAGTACATTTTTTTGTGTAGGCATACTGTGGCCATGTTGCAGGAACATGGCCACCTCAATAAAGTGAGTCGCTCAACAAATCCAGTCAGATGATTTTCTTTTGTTTTCCAATGTATAAAAAGTATTTTTGTGCTCCATTGAAGCCAATTGTGCATCTACCTTAATTTAAAATGATTGTGTTGCTAAAAAGGTGAACAGCTATTCAAGTTGTTGGAAAAATGGCCCTGATAGGCTTCTTGACACAGGCTGCCACAGACCTCCAGTGTGCAACACACAAGTGCCTGTGAAGCAGATCAGGGTAGGGTGAGGTGAGGGGCGCCTGCATGTGGGTCGACGTGGAGTCTGGCTTCCCTGGGTTTCATGATACCCACTTGTACCAGCAGTTGCAGAGGACATCCAGCTGCATCAGCACCACACGTTGAAACGACTGTGCTTTCCCTTTAAGTTATCCTGATGCCCTCAGAAATCAGGTGACTAAAACGTGAAGCATTATGGGTGGACTCCCAGCTCTATTCTTTTGACATACCTGTCCATCTGATGCAGGTACTTGGTCCTCTTCATGACTGAAGCTCTGCAAACAGGTTTTAAGATCAGAAAGTGAGAGTCCTCCAGACATGATCTTTTTAGGGTTGTCTGGCTGTTGAAGGCTCCTTGTATGAATATAAGGAGTTGAAACTATAGGTCAACTTGGGGAATGTTGCCATTTTAATAATAGTAAATTTTAATAATATTAACATATGAACAAGGATATCCTCCTCTTTGTTTAGGTCTTCTTTAATTTGTTTCAATCGTGTTTTGTAGGTTTTTTTTAAAGGTAAAAATGTTTGCATTGCTTGTGCTAAACTCACTCCTAAATATTTTATTTCTGTCAGTGCTGTTATAAATGGAATTTTATTAACTTTATTCTTGGATTGTTCATTTCACATCCCATTAAAAATCTCCCAAAACTATCAGTCCCTCACGTCACTGTGTTGATGGTGCATGGGGCAGTCTTAAGCAGAGAGCTTCACGTGCAGACATGAGAATGAAGTGTACCTCTGTGGGGTTTCCTCCACAGGGCCCTGGAAGGAATGACAGAAGAACAGGAGATGTCAGGAGTAGCTCAGCTGAGATCACTGCAGAAGGCTGTGCTGGACTTTTGTACTCAGTAAACTAAGTAAGTTCCTTACTGTCTGGTGCTCCATTGTTTTAAGCAAGCTGACTTTGGGGCCAGGGTTTGCTCTCTATAGAGAAAGCCTCTGTTAAAAAAAATAGATCTCAGAAAACTTGAAGAGATGTCCAAACTTTTGGCTTCTCTGGGTCATAGTGGACAAAGAAGAATTGTCTTGAGCTATACAGGGCTGTCCAAACTGTGACCTTCAGGATGTGGAAGCATAGGTATATTTGTTCTGCATGACATTGTGACAGGATGTCATCATCTACAGAGTACATACTCAAGACCCACAGAGTTACAAAGGAGAATCTCAGCTGGGAAGATGGCTCCGTGGGCACAAGCCTGAGAACCAGACTTCAGGTCCCCAGATCCTGTGCAAAGCTGGATGCAGGTAGCACATGAGTCTGTAATCCCAGTGTGTTTACAACACGGGGAGATGGAGACAGGGGAACCCTGAAACTTGTGACCCGCTAATCTGACATTCCTGGTGGCAAGCAAGAGAGACCCTGTCTCAAACAAGGTGGGACGTGAGGCTGTCCTCTGACCTCTGTGCATGCATGTGTGCATGCATGCGTGCGTTCATACATATGCATTCATCTCACAAAAATCTCATAATGTTTTAGGTCAGTTGATGATTTTGTGTTGGACTGCATGCATAGGTATTGTGGGCCACATGCTCTCCATGGGCTTTGAGTTGGACACCCCTGCAAACTAGGGGAAAGTCCTAAAGCACAGGTAGTAGAAGCTTCAATATCATATCCCTTGTCTAAAAGACTGGGCAGATGGAATTCTCCTTTTGCAATTTCTCCTTTGCAGTTTTTCCTTTTGCAACCATTTTACCAGCTTGTGGAATAAACTCTCTTGGGGGAAAAGGAAGCATAGGTTGTCTAAAGAATGTAGTCTCGAGCTAACCTAGATGGTTCTTGCAAGCTGCAGATCTCACTTTGAGCACACAACAGTACGGTCGGTACCTGCCAAAGAAGGAAAGATATCAAACATGAATGTCATGAGTTGAGCTGAAAAGATTATGTTTTGAGTTCATTTTTGAGGTGACTGGACATTTACTCTCATTGGCCAGTTTGTGGAGTGTTTTCACAGCCCATGATGGATTTCCCCACCGGAGACATAAACTCAGTCACAACACAGTAGCTGAGCAAGAGTGTAGTTGGAAACACTCGATAGCTGACACCATGAGAAGGAATGTCTTCTTAAGCTATCCTGAAACTCTATGGAGGATTCCAGGTAACTTTACACACTCTGGGGTTTCTCATTGGAAAAACTTACATGATTCTGAAAAGGAAGACCCCCCCCCCCATTCTAGAAATATTGACAGATTTTTCTAGGAGACTGGGCCAGCTCAGCTCCTTTTGGACATCAATGCTGTTTCACACCAGCAGGGTGATATCATCTACACTGTAGCTGCATGGCGTACCAGCCAAGGGTTAGTAGTCAGGAGCACTAGGGCCAAGCGCCTCTTTGGCATTCCTTCAGGGAAATGATTGGGGCGCTGTGAAGTCAAGGGTGGGTGCTACTCCAGGGTCTCAGAGAAAAGGTCTTGAGTGCATTGATCAAATTATAACTTAGAGAATCATCAGCCTGGCACTTGGCCAACATTCTTTCCTCTGTAGGGAGTGCAGAAACCAATGGAAATGACAGCTGAGCCACAACAATGGTTTGGGTGATTTGAACTATCATCCTGTGGGAAGGGCCAGGTGATACAACTGTTGCCCTAAGAATGGAGGATTTGGGGCTGGAAGGAGCAGCAGGGTGAACCAGAAGCCTTAAGTATAAGAAGAGTATGTCTAATTGTTTGACTATGACCAGACCTCACCAACTGGGATGAGTCTGCAACTTTCTTGACCCCTCTAAGTCTCAGTGTCTTCTTTCATAAAATAAGAAACTAATGTCTCTGTCTGTATTGATCACCTTTCTCGTCACTGTGAACAAATGCTTGGTAGCAACTTGAGGGGAGAATGGCTTCTTTTGGCTCTTGGTTTAAGAGGTTTCAGTCCACCATGGTGAAGGCACAGCAGAGTTCATGGGAATGTGCACATGTAGCTGGGACTCTTCACATCTGGAAAGGGCAGAAAGCAGAGAACCAGGTATGCTGGTACTTCTTTTCTTCACAGGATGGTGCTGCCCACATTCAGGGTAGGTCTTCCCTCCTTAGTTAAAATTTTCTGGAAATGTCTTCAAACATGCCCAAAGCTATGTCTCTCAGGTGAATCCAAATCCAGCAAGTTGACAATGAAGACAGGCCTTCACACCACCCAGAAGATGCGCAGGAGATTTTACTGACATGATTCATGTGCACAGCTCGACATGGTGCCTGACCCACATTGAATAAATGCTTAATGTATGTATGTTTGCATTCAGAGCCCACTTGTTGCATCAGAACCATGAATCCTTTGGGGGTTTATATTGTGTTTCACAGATGTATTGCTTGGGGACACGACCCTTCTAACCACAAACTTTCTGGTTTTGAGTCTCACCAACAACCAATGTCAAGAAGCCAAGAGAATTTAAAAGAGGAGTTTGTGACTGTCCTCTTGGGTGGGACAGGATTGTGTAATGGAAAGAAAACTGCAGAGCCCTGACCTGCCCATATCTCAATGTCCACCACTTGTGTAAAACAAGGCTACAATCTCCTAGGGGAGATCCAAGGAAGATTCCTTGGGTTTTGTTTATGTTATTCTTGAACACTGCACTTGTGACAGAGGAAATACACCGCTCTGGCCAGATTTATGTGCCTCAGAGTTGGAAAAAAACAGCTACGGCACACATCTATAGTCCCCTTACTCAGAAGGCTGAAGAGGATCGTGACATCAAGGCCAGCCTGGGCGACAGAGTGAGTTCAAGGACAGCCTGCACTACATAGTGAGATGCTGTCTCAAGCAAAACCAAGCAGGGCACATCGGTTAGGACTTTGGAGTCCTGGACTTAAATTCATAAGTCACTTCATAGCTGTATAATGAGGAGGGAGGTGATGTGCAAAGGGTTTGGGTTCACCCAATTTACTGAAAAAGTAAGACTACTTTGTGGTCTTTTTTCCCCGATCTCGTGGCTTTTAGGAAATTTAGACTTAGCTCTGGTTGAAGGAGGACTTCCCCTCTATAGATTTTTATATAAAACACAAATTTACGAGCAATCACATTCTCAGATAAAAAGAACAGTTATTAGATTTTAGCAGGAAGTTGTAAAATATGGGATACCCATCGGCAGTGGTTTGTGGTATACTCCCTGTCCTACTTAGGGGTGTCTAAGTAGGTCCCAGGAATGTGTTCCCCCTTTTGTCACTAAGCAGTCTGGTCTGACCCTTCTTCTAGAGCACAGCTCTCTAAAGAGATACACCAGTTCACTTGCTGGAGTTTAGTAAAAAGTCAAGTGGGGGAAAGAAAGTTTATCTATGGTTTCAGCTGGGTTGAAAACAAGCGGCTTTTTAACTTGGTAAAATGTGTCTCAAGTGAGCAGGGTAAGGGACAGGCTAGGAGGCACACACAAGTCCCTATGAGGACTCTGCACAGCTGTCTTCTTCTACTAGAGACCCCGGCCTCACATTTGAGGTCTTTTCACATCTTCCCATATGTTTCATACTGTTCTCTGGCTGTTTGTATATTTTCGTTGTGTTTCTGTGAGAATCTCTCTCTTCTGCTGTGTCTAATCTGCCCTCAAAACCTTCTGTTGCCTTCTTTGTTTTACATATAACTTTTTTTTCAGTTTTAAACTTTCCATATGATTCTTCTTAAAAAAATAGATTCAAATTCTCTGCTGAAATTCTCCATTTCTTCTGTTTTCTTGAAAATTCACCACCAAAGCTATTTTAAAATGTTCGTCTGCAATCCCAGTGTCAGAATTACGTGAGGGCCTGTTTATATTCTCTTTTTATTCTTTTAGATTTGGGTGATTTAGTTTTTAACTGTCAGTCTGGTCTATTCCTAGAAGGGTCTAGAATGTTTGGCTGGATGCCAGTTGTCATGGTTTGATCCAGGTGTCCCCCACAAACAAATGAATGTGTTCTGGGTAATCGATCCTCAGCTGATGGCAGTTTGGGTTTTACAACCTCTCTGGAGCTGTATTGTTGGGGGCGGGCTTATGGGGTTATAAGCCAGCTTCCCCTTGCTAGTATTTGGCACACCTTCCTAACACTGTTTGCAGTGCTGTGGCAGAGGTGATGTCCAGCCCTCTGCTCATGCCATCGCTTTGCCTGCCATGATGGAGGCTCCCCTCGAGTCTGTAAGCCAAATAAGCCCATTCTTCCACAAGCCGCTTTTTGTTTGGGTTCTTTCTGGCAGCAACTAGAAAGCTAACCGCAAGACCAGTCATGCACAAAAATGGAAGAAGCTCTATGTGATGGTTTGATACAGCTGATGGCAGTTTTGGAATTGGTACCTTGTTGGGGGTGTGTTGTTGGGGGCGAGCTTATGGGGGTCATAAGCAAGCTTCCCCTTGCCAGTGTTTGACACACCTTCTTGCCACTGATCGCAGTGTTGTGGTGTAGGTGATGTCCAACCTCTGCCATCATTTCCCCTGCCAAAATAAACCTGTTCCTCCCATCAGCTGCTCTTTGTCTGTTTCTTTGTGCAGCAACGAGAAAGCTGACTACAGCACCTCCTGACATTTCCATTGCCTCCCTCCCGAGACAGTACCAGCAGCCAAGCAGTTCAACACATGAACCTGTGGAGGATATTTCATAGTCAAATCAGAACTTCTGCCCTGGCCGCCAAGGTTCATGACCATCTCAGAATGCACAATGCCTTGTGTCCATCTCCAAGAGTTTTTAGTCTTTAAGTTTCAACATTGATTAAAAGTCCAAGGGCAGCCAGGTGTGGTGGTGCACTCCTTTAATTCCAACAGAGGTTCACTGTGAGTTCAAGGCCAGCCTGGAACTACAGAGTGAGTTCCAGGTCAGCCTGGGCTAGAAAAGACCCTGCCTCAGAAAAATAAGTCTGAATCCCCCCCCCCAAAAAAAATTCCAAGTGCAAAGCTTCTTCTGAGACTCAAAGCAAACTATTAACTATGAGCCCCAGTAAAATAAGAAAGTAACATACATTCAACTTAAAATTCATAGAGGAGATATTCCCTTTCCTAAGAGGAGTAGTTAGGGTTGGGACCACAACCTGGCAGAAATATATTAATCCAGGGCTGTGTCGCCCTGCCTCTATGGTCTTGATATTTGCAGGTCACTTGGTCTTTCTTCTGGGCTGACTGCTTGCCTGTGACCTCTGTGGATGGCATTCCATACTTCTGGCATCTCTAGCTTCGTAGGGTCTCGACTGCATCACTGGCTTCATTCTCACAGTATCACACCCTCAGGGGCTTCCTGCAGGGATCTTGATCCTAACACACAAATACCCAGCATCCCATGCTTTCTTTTACAATCTCAGTGGACACCACCATGACCCATTGCTCTTGTGTTCTGCATCCAAATAGATGATTCCATGGTGAGCTGACAGCCTAAGTGGTCACTGGCACCCTTGAACAAGGATAGACTTGGAATACCCATGTCTGGTCAAATGAATCCTGGAAAATCAATTCCTTGGTGGCCCTGACTGAGTAGATTGCCTTGGATGCACTCTCCTGTCCCTTTGTATCTCTGTGTCTCTCTTACAAGTGTCTTTTTGTTTTATTATTATTATTATTAGTGTGTGTGTGTGTGTGTGTGTGTGTGTGTGTGTGTGTGTGTGCCATGAACTGTGTGTAGCGTTCAGAGAACCACCTCAGGGTATCAGTCCTCTCCTTCCATGTGCTTTGAGGCAGGGTCTCACTTGTTTTCCCACTGGGGAGGTCAGTCTAGCTTGTCTGTGGCTTCAGGATTCTCCTGCCCTACCTCTCATTGCCACGGGTGTGTTATGATTACAGACCACATGTACCACTTTGCATCCAGATTTCCATTGGTGCTGAGGATTGAACTGAGGTCAGCAGGCTCGTGGACCCAACAACACCTCTGACTGTCGAGCTGTCTCCCCAGCCCTATAAGTTATAAAGACACTTGTCATTGGATTTATGGCAAGATAGTCCAGGATGATCTCCGGAGGTCCCATTTTTCTCACTACTGTGACAGAATTCCAGCAGAAGTAACTAAGGAAAGAGGGGCATGGCATGGAAAATGTGGCAGTTGCTCAAACCACAGCTAGGAGACTGTGGGGCATGGCTTTCTTGGATCTCAATGGATCAGGAAGCAAGTCCGGGATTCCACAACTTCCCCAAACAGTGGGACCAGCTGTGGACCAAGTGTTCAAACATAAGCCTGTGGTAGACGTTTCATATTTAGACTCTAAGACTCCCCAACCTGATTATAACTGCAAAGATATTTTCTCCCAAATGCAAAACCATTCATAGAGTCCAAGTTTTGTGGACACTGTGGTTCCACTGATCCTCCCCATCTGACCTTTGCTGCTGAGGGGTGGAGATGGAGCGACCACGTATGTCTCTGAATTAGGCTCCTTTGCATATCTGCTCCAAGTAAGGACCCTTTAGGAGTAACAATTGGGTGGTACACATTGGGTCACCCAGGTATTCCTTTGTTTCACAAAATAATGAACATTACTGCCTATTTTGTATGAAGCCTGTCTTACATCTGTAAAATGAAGTTGGGAGCTCAGGGATGTCTAAAATAGTACATTAGGATTCCGTAGAGAACAGAACCAATAGAATAAATATGTATTATAAAGGGGACTTATTAGGTCAGCTTGGATACCTGCCAGGCATTCCAACAATAGCTGTCTGCAGAACTCAATAGCTGAGTCTGGGAGGCTGGGTGCCTCAGCAGTCCCAGTGTGGCACTGAAGGCCTGGAGGATTCCTGGAGAGCTGAGAGCTGTCTTGAGTCCACATTTGGAAGGCTGACGAAGCTGGTTCCAATGTCCAAGGTTAGCATCAATGGGGTAGATAGATGCACATGCCAGCAATTAGCTCAGGCAGCCAGGCATAAAGCAGGAGAGTCTTTGTTCATAGTTCACAACCAGAAGGGGCACCCACTCTGGGAGGTCTCTTCCCTCTATCCATCCTTCCCGAAAACCCTCACAGACCTGCCCAAGAGGTATGTCTCACTTAATTCCTAATCTGCTGAAGTTGACAACAGACTGTGACCTTCACAGACAGTGTATACCTTCAGATCCTGCTGTGTTATAACTCCAGGGCAAGGTGCCTCTTTCTCAGGTAGCTGGTGAACACTGCTTCTGGCCCTTGACACACTTTCTGGTACCTGGATGCACAGTCGGAGCCCTAAGGATTTTCAGGCTCTCAGATCCCAGAGATCTCTTACATAGGACCAGAGGTGCCCAGCCTGGGTACCTTACCAGGGGGTCCAACATGGCACCCACACACTCAGGCATCATGGCCTTGTTTACATTTTCAGCTAAGTGACTCTTAAATCCCTTCACTCAGCAAAGTATAACAGTGACACCATGACACCTTTTCTAATTGTGTTTTAGTTTAAAAGATTTGATTTGATTATAGGAGCCTACACTATGGTTGAAGGGCTTGTTAAAACATGTATTAAATTGGAAAGACGGCAATGTTTTTCTGTGTAATTATGTAAACAGTCACACAAATGGGCCCTTTGCAGTCAGCAGGAATGCTTTTTTTTTTTTTTTTTTTTTACCAGCATGGTGGCAGTCTGGCAGGGTTGATCAGTGACAGGTGAACTTATTATTTTTTTTCAAGGACAAACATAAGTTGGTATCTCTCCCATCCTACACCAGCTACACTAGTTTTTCAATTTCAATCATTTGTATACATTTTTTTTCTTAAAATCTGTTGTGATTTTAAATAGTGTTTCTATGTCCTCAGGTGTGCATGCATTTCTCATCATCGGGAAGGAAAATAAAATGGGTAGTTAACAATTGTTTAGATTTCTCAGCAACAGAAATAATGTGAGAATTTGAAAAAAATATATATGTTCTCAACTCTAGTTTTACAATAGGTGTAGGAGAACTACCTTCAAATTTCCTGCAGCTTTACTGAAAGTCCATTAAATTTACTGAGGATAAAAGAGTAATTTACCTCAAAAGCCACTATCGGTGCCTTCCCAAAGGACCTAGATGCTCACCTATGGTTCTTGAACTTCAGAGTAAATGAAACATTGATCAGAGCTGTCACAGAAGCATTACTTCTTGTACCCATCGCTTGTCCCACCCCGGCCTCTTCCAAGGAAACAGGGCCCACAATTGCCATTTCCCCCGGCCCCGAGAAAATGGGAGCTACAAATGTGCTTGCAAATTGCGTGCTTCCAGTGGCTTTGAAGGGAAGCATTTACTGAGGGAGAAAATTGTTTTAATCTTATAACAACCAAGGAGAGTTTGTAAAAACACGAACACCTACACATACACTCGATTTGGATGCCAGGGACCTTTCTTCCCACAACCGTGGCTGTGCCTCTGCTGGGGGATCTTGCTGTGGCCTGAGGGGCGAGTGGGCCTAGGAATGGGGGGAAGGAAGGCTGAGGAGTGGGTTGGAAGCCCAGGGACCCAGGGAGACCATATCTTGTGCACGATGAAGGCTCTCTAGCATGGGCCAGGGAGATCATCCCATGTTTTGCTTTCCCAAGGCCCAGCCTTTCACATCACAGGATTCCAGAGGGGTATAGTGCCACATCTTGCCAAGGGGATTTTAATAACTCCACAGCAAACCCAAAGAGAATTCTCATTGCCAGTGGGATCCCAGGAGAACAAACCCTGTTGGCATCTTTTCTGAGTTTAGTGTCCACAGTAGATCAAATTGCTTAGGAGCCATCAAATACATCCAAAATGTCAGGAACTAGCTGCCAGGAGAAAGTCAGAATGATAAGTGGTTTTAAAGGAAAGTGCACACGCCTCCCTTTCTGCGGGGAAGAAGGAAGAATGGGAAGGAAGGTAAGAGGGAGGAAATCAAAGGCTATAAACACATCATTCTCTGTGGCTTCACTAAGGCTCAGGGGTGAGATGCTAGTGCAGGGGAAGGAGGGTGAAGGGAACACACACAGGTTGCTCTGTGGACATATTGATTTGGATCTCTTTCCGAGGGACCCAGTAGTGCCTTGCTGTCTCTTTTTATAAAGAGGCAGAGATGGGGGAGAGTCTTAAGCAGAAATGCCCAGATTTGGAGAAGAACGTTACAAGTACTGTATTTGTATGAAACCGATCAGAAATGGACCAGGATAACACAGAGAAAGAAGAGGAGGGGACACTGGGTATTTATGCCCTTTCATGGAGCTCATCGTGTCCTGTTGAGAATGGCCTCCTACACAAAGATACATGAGATTTTAAAGAGAAATGGCTGGTTTCTGGAAACATAGTCACACTCCCAACATTTCCAAAACATAGAACTTCCCACCCAAGCAAGGCTCTTGAACAGTACAGAGAGTCCATCTACCTGCAGCCAAAGCCCACACGGAGTCTCCAGGAGGTGGGGATTTTCCTGGAAGCTTTGATCTGAAGGAGAGATTGATTAAACTTCAAGGATTGCTTCTGTGACTTACTAGAATGCCCTGACTCAGTCCAGCAAGTGCCATGGGTGTTAGATACCAACACAGAACTCGGGGCCTAGGCCTGAGCTGTGGAGTCTTCCTCCTCTGCCCAGTGTCTCCGCACTCTGCTCTGTGTAGCTGTGTTTGAATGTGGTGTCTCCTAGGAAGTGAGCAGCCAGCCCATGGCTCAGGTTCTTTGGGCTCACCACCTCAAATGCATAGTCCTTGCACCGTATGCTGCTACAAACACTCGCCCCCTCCTCACTGTCCCCTCACTGCGTGCCTCATGTTGCACCTGTGTTAGCTGTCATGCATTACTGCATCTGATGGCCACCAGCCCCACCTCTCAGTGGGGTGCACAAACAGTTCTTGACTTTTTAGCTTCTACATTGGCAGCTCTGTGACTGTCTCGAGGCTCTCCCATTCTGGGACACAATCGGAGGTCTAATCTTCATAAGGGACACACAGGAGTAGAGCCCCTAAGCTGGCTGATCTGTTGGATGACTCTTACAGACTTAATGCTTCTTTGCTGGATTCCATAGTCCCAAACCGGGCATGTGGCCATGGCTCCTGGGAGGGCAGGGAAGGCAATTCCTCCCATGGGAAAGCTCTGCACACCCCATGGCTACGGTGGGGCTGGGGGTTGTATATCTAGATTCTAACATCTTACAGGCAAGGAGTGTGTGAGCCCAAGCGAGAGCAGCCTGACTTCATTGCCCAGTCACTTGGGGTATGCCGCTACCTACGGGAGGGCTACTTGGTCCCCTTAACTTCACACCCAGCTCAGGCCCTCCTTTTTTAATGTTCTTTTTGTTTTAAGCAATTATTAATTAATTTGCAAGCAGAGATAGGTAGAGAGAAAAGAGCCAGAGAAAATGCATGCTCCAGGGCCTCCAGCTGCTGCAAACAAACTCCACACGCATGAACCATTTTACATGGGCACTAGGGATTCAAACTCGGGTTGTCAGGCTTTGCAGGCAAGCTCTTTAACCGCTGAGCCATCTCTCCAGCCCTCAGTTCAGGTCTTGTACTTCTGGTGCTTCTCGCTGTGTCTCTATGGTCTTTCCATCTTTGTTCTTCTTGTTCTAAGTGTTAAAAAATGCATACGTCTCACTGCCCTGTATTTCACATAAAGTGAAAATTGGCTTTTCAGTTTTCCTGCAAAGTGTGTCCGTCCACATGCCACAGGGGTGACCCGATGCGCACCTGTCACTTCAGATACTTTCTGTGTTCACAGAACCATTTAAGTTCATCTACACATTTGAGGCTTCAAGGATGTGGGATTTCATATCCACACTTATCACTCTGTGACAGCATTGTGCACGTAGCTGTGCGTCGCAGGGGTCTGTACTGGCAGCTCCTTCTTTGCTTGAATGTTGTTCAGTGTTCTGTTGGCATGGCATTCCACAGACTTCCTGTTTCCTGGATCCAGAGATCGTTTACTTATGACTCGCTTCCTTTTGTGAGCTTCATCCTAGAAGAGGTGGGATGGCTGGGTTGCCATATTTTATATTTATTTTCATATTTTTACATTTAGATGGGTAGTGCCAACTTGTCCTTCTGAAAGACTGTGCCAGTTTGTACCCTTATCCTGCTTTTTCCACTCTCCAAAGTAAAAGTCAGGTGATCTTTTATTGACGTGTTTCTTAACTAGCTGGGCATGCCACCGCTGTGATGTCGTGAGGGTGCGGCCATCAACACTGAAGTCTACAGGATCTCTTTAATCGTTCCAGAAAGTTCTCTGGTGCCTCATCTGTTGGAAAATGTTGACAGTCTCAACAGCAGTGGCATTTCCACTATGTTTAATGCTTGTCGACTTTGTCTCTTGGCGTCTCCTTGACGGCTTCGATGAGCAGGACAGACAAGGAGGTGCTGCCTCAGTCTGGCCTGTCTGCTAGGAATGGTCAGTTTCACTGGTTGCCTGGGTGATGTCATCATCAACCTTTTAGGGCAGATACATTTAGGGGGACTATCTTAGGGGTGGACATGGCCGACCTCATTTCCAGTACAGCTCAGATACATGACTTTGATCTTGTTAGGGTTGAACTTGGGCAGCATGGTAGAGATGACTGTTGTTCCTTAGCCTCCTCTAAGCACATGTATCTGAGCTGTACTGGAGATGAGGTCGGCCGTGTCCACCCCCTAAGCTAGTCCCCCTAAATGTATCTGTCCTAAAAGGTTGATGATGACATCACCCAGGCAATCAGTGAAATTGACCATTCCTAGCACACAGGCCAGACTGAACAAGTCCAGTTTACACTTGAAAACCTCACACAGGCACATCATGAAACCTTTGTGGGAAATTAATCTTGGTGAAGTAAAACACACCATCTCTTTTTATTTGAAAAAAAGGGAAGAAAATTAATGCAAGTGCCTACGCTTCCTATGTATTACACGGGAATCTTTTCAGGCAGAAAGAAGCTGTTATAAGGAAGGACGTTTGTTCTTGCTGAAAGGAACCCGGCATTAGTCTGGAAATGGGATGTGTTGAAATCTATTTACCGTTAGCCACATCAAGCCTTTCTAAAATTGTAGGTTTTGCAGAACTTTAAAACATAGCTTGTTTATTTGGTAGAATTTAACTGTGATTCATACACTCTTACAGCCGAGGAAAAGAGTCAAAACAAATTGCAGGAGGCGAGTGTCCTGGACAAGGAAATGGGATTTCTGTAGCACATCTCTGTCACTGACCTCACCTCCTCCTCCAACCCTTGCTGCATTTGTGGTACATTATGAGAAGTGTTCAAGGCTGAGTCTTTGGATAACATTCTTGCTGTTTGCATTTAGAAAGGCTATTGATGAAGGCTTTCATTTGGATAGAAAGAGATGCAGAGACCAGAGCCCATGAGGTGACAGCCTGGTGGAGACCAAACCACATAGGATTGCCCAGCAAGATGGGCTTTGTAAATTACCCTATCTCTTCTGGCTGAGAATCCATTTGAGAGACAGAGTGCAGGGCACCTCTGAGTTTCTTGTTATCTATTGGTATTCAAATGAAAACAGGAGAGAGTGTAAAATGCTCCCAGGCACCCATGGGCGCAGTCAAGTGATTGTAAAGGTTTCACTGAGCACATGGGTTTCACACTGAGCCGAGCCTTCTGCCCCTGGGACCCCTCGGGATCTAGGAGCTGGGTTAAGAAGCCACTCCTTCTAACACATTTGTGATGACATACCCAAGTCTCCTTGTGTTATCTCATGCTAAAGCAAGCCAGGGAGGAAGGGTGTCATTAGTCAGAGCTGGGGTAGGTTGCTGACAAGGCCTGGCCCTAATGGAAATGTGTCATTTCTCACTAAAGCCATCTTGTCGCTGGGGGAATGCCAAAGACAGCTGGAACCCTCTGTGAGCCCAGTTTCTTGTATGTTATTTCTGGGAGAAGCAGGTTTCTATTTCATCCTTCCCATTGCAGGTATTGGGAGGGAAAGCTGGGCCTCCTGTAGGAGGAATGAGTGTCCCGTAAAAAACTAAACCAAAGCAACAAAAGTCCATCACAGGCCACTGTCTGGTCACCCACTAGATTAAAGTAACACACAGGAGGTTGTTCTGCTGACCGGTGTGTTTGTAATACAGTTCTAGAAATTTCTCACAACATCTTTCTGAGGGGAAGGCAGTCATTTGCCAAGCAGGTATTGTGTCTCTACTCCACAGCGAGTACTTGGCGAAGGTCATTGCCATTCCTTCCTGGCAGTAAGGAGACACAAAGGGCAAATGGTCATCAGAGTGTGGTGAGCCAGTGTGGGTGTGGGCTTGGCAGAGCCCCTCTGGAGGTCAGGACTGGGTTGTTGAAGTTTCTGAAAGCTGAGAGGCTTATGTATTCTCTATCAGAAGCTTCAAGTACCGTTTCCTGTAAACCAGGCTTCCTCAGAGCAGTGGAATGACACCACTTTGTGAGTGTGGGAGAGCATGAATGCTTGCACACTTGCTCAGCTACATATGAGAAGCCAAAATTTGCATCCACACCACCTGCAGCCTACAAACACACTGTTTCATGTTTATGCTATGTCTCAAAGATACTGTCCAGTACATAAAAACAACCAGAAGCCATTTTTTTCTTAAATATATATTTATTGTCCATAATGAGTTACATTATTCAGTGGGTAAACAATGGAGTTGTTATCGCCAATTCCCCAATGCTCCCCTCCCCATCCCCAATCAACTGGATATCCTCCTCCATGGGCCATCTGGATCAGTCCTTGTGGCAGGGGACCCTGGATAGCCTACTACTCAACCCGGTCCTCCTGTCCCAAGTGTGTTGATACTGAAGGGTACCATGCTACCAGAGCCATTTTTCAGGGATCTTCCATAAAGCAGGTTGGAAGGTAAGCTCATGACCCTTGTCTGGGGCTCAGAGTCAGAGCAAAACCAATCAAGTGTATGTCTAGGAGTTAGAAATGCCTTTGAACTTGACACAGTGAAGCAGGTTTCCTGGCCATGCCATGGGAAGGTATAGTCAGGCCCCCAAGGCTGGCATGGACCATGGCTGGGTGTGTTTCCCCTCCCTGACCATGGCCCACATTGAAGAGAGGGCTTATGGATGCTGCTGGTCAGGAGAGAGC
The DNA here is from genome assembly GCA_004024765.1 of Zapus hudsonius. Taxonomy (NCBI): domain Eukaryota; kingdom Metazoa; phylum Chordata; class Mammalia; order Rodentia; family Dipodidae; genus Zapus; species Zapus hudsonius. Next base: position 49,859 of record PVHP010005307.1, read on the forward strand.
TCACACCAGAGGAAATGACTATTTGGTTCAAGGTTAGTTCATATGGGGATTAGATTTTTCTAAGACAGTCATAGGAGAAACAGCGTGGCGTTAGTTACAGCCCGATATTGAAGTGTGCTTGAGTTTCATTCCTAAGTGTCATCTGCGACTGAACCAGAACTGTCATATGGCTCAATTGGGGTTTCACTCAACAAAAGAATGTAGTCTTGAAGCAAGATGTGACCATAGAACTGTCCAGGTCAACAGCTGTCACCCACACACTGTGAGTCTGGAGAGATGAGTTGGGGTTTCAGGCCAGGTTTCCTCTCCCCACCCCACTCTCTGCTTTGGTCTAAGTGGCTGCAACCTTGTGTGCTTTCTAGGCTGAATTTTCAATTGGGGTTTTGTCTAAAACTGCTCCTGTGCTCCTGCAGGCAGAGATCAAGTGGGAAAGGTGTGGCCAGTGGGCAGTCTCTGTTTGCCTGGGACTTTCTTGGTTTTAAAACTTAAAGTTGAAAAAGAAAAAAAAAACACACTTAAAGTCGAGAGTACCCTCTGTCCTGGCAAACCAGAACTGCTGATCATCTTGCTCATCGTCTTAGAGGGCTTCCAGGTGAATACAGTGCCCATAACTTTCTCTTCCTCCCCAACCCTCCACCATCCACACTGCAGACAAGAGACCTGCTCATGTCCTCCCCCTGCCAGAGGCTGGTAACGTCATCCCAGCAGCAGAACGCCCTGGTCCTGTTCCCTTCCATTGCTCTTCTCAAACACCCAGCTCCTCGCTTCTGAGCCACTCCTTGTGCACATCAGCAGGGTGTCTTTGCCCAAAATGCCCTCTGTCAGTGTCCTTCTGTATGGGCTTCTGGCTAGATCAGCTGTCCCCTGGTCCTCTGGAAGGCCATCCTAATGCAGTCCTGTGCACCTGCCCCGTGATCTGCATTCCTGGCACACTTTTCACCTGAGAGACAGACGTGTTCATGTCTGTTGGTCCTCTGAGGCTCTGAGAGTGACCACAATGCCTGTTCCCAGCACACATTTGACAGTCATGCGGACCCCAGGTGTCTGTGGGTCCCTCTGCCATCCCACACTCAGACTGTAGGCGTCTTGGGGTCAAGGTTGGTGACCCTCAATCGTCACTAGGCCCCTTCTTCCCTTGCCCAGGCGCTAGCTCTTCAGAGTCTTAGGTGTACCAGCTGCTCTCCTTAGCAAAGGAACTCTGGTGCCAAAGGGAAAGCTGTGCCTCCCCCTGGTGGCCACAGCAAGTCGGTGCAAAACATTCCACCTATGTGCATTTCCCTTCTGGGCTCCAAGAGCAGGAGCAGTTAGTTGTTCAGAGACTATGAAAATGTTGCCATGGAGAAAGCCTCAGATATTTGCTGTCATCTTTAAGGGGAGGGGAAGTGACACCGTGACAGTATGAACAGATTGAAGTTTCCTGGTGTGAAGACACCTCAAGCATCCAAACACAGCACTGCATTACCCTCAGCACCCTGCTCTGGGATCCCGCTGTCTCTCCCAGTGGCCTGAGGGATTGGATGCCTTGTCCCCAAATCTCTCCTCTTCAGTTCAGCCAATCAAAAAGCCAGAGCTGGGAGGTTTCTCTTCTTCTGTTAAAGGTTTTCGCTCTTCAGTGAGGTTTTGGGAGATGGAGCAACACTCTGAGCTCCATGGGCCCTGCCCCTGCTCACATGGTGTGGATGAGTTTGCCTGTTCTGGGGCTGGTTTGGATGACATGAGGACAGTTCGGGACACAGGGCAGCAAGTATCTGAGGATGCGAAGAGGGGGCGAAGAAGCAGCCCGTTCTTCCCTTACTTTCACCTACAGGCTTTGTCTTTAAGTTTTATTTTTAGAGCCATCATTGGAATTATCTTTCTCAAATGTTAATTTTCAAGTACTATTTACCACTAATTATGGTGATGATAAGAATTTAGATTTATTGATTTCTTTTTGGGTATCATGGACTGTTCAAAAGCTTTACAAGAAATATAGTATTTCATGAAGTTTAATTTTATATTGTGTATAACTCTTTTGGTCCATAGAATAATATCATGAGATGTGAACTATTATTTCCATCCTAAACATAAGGAGGGTTAATAAATAATACTGAAATATTGTTTAGTCAATATTTTTCTTTGAATTCTATATTTTGAATTATATATCTCTGCTTGAAAATGAATAAATCAAATATTTTTTAAAATAGTTTTATTTATAGGGAGAGAGAGGGAGAGAGAGAGAGAGAGAGAGAGAGAGAGAGAGAGAGAGAGAGAGAATGCACCAGGGCCACCACCTTGTGGGTCTGGCTTATGTGGGTCCTGGGGAATTGAACCTGGGGCCTTAGGCACTGGAGGCAAGTGCCTTAACCACTGAGCAATCTCTCCAGCCCAATAAAACTATTTTTTAAATTACACTTCTTAGGGGCCAGAGAGATGACTCAAGTGGATCAAGTGGTTCCATGCAAGCATGAGGACCTAAGTTTGGACCCTCAACACCCATATAAATGTGAGTGTGGTGGCCTCCAGTCATCCCAGCCCATGAGAATGTCCGATGGAACTAGAGAAAGACAAGAAAAAAATGTCACAATACTACAGTAGCATCTAAATCAGGAGAGGGAGAATGAAATTAGAGTATCCCGAGATCTTTGGAGTGTTCTGAGATCTAAGAATGGTAAAGGTATTTATTATCTTTATATCTTGATAAATCAATGTTTATTTTTTCCAGATACAAAGGGTTATGACTAAAATAATAGATATAGAAATCTTCCAACCTACTAGTGGATGGCAGTGAAATAAGAAACAATAATACAGAAGAAAAGGAAAATGGGTTCGTAGAATGCTAGCATTCAGGAAGCGCTCGGTTCGACTCCCAGCACTGCATAAACTGGGGGTGGTGACCTATGCTGTAACTCTAGCATTCTAGAGGTAAAGGCAGGAGGATCAGGAAAAGATCATCCCTGGTGTAGTAGTCAGCCACACGCCGCTGGGATGAATCTCCAAATCAGGCACAGTTTATGGGAGGAAAGGATTTATTTGTAGCTATAGATACAGGGGAAGTTCCAGAATGCAAAAGAGGCTGCTCTCCTTTCACAGGTCCAAGCAGAGAGAGAAACCCATCACCAACACCACACACACAAAACAGCAAACAGGCAGGAGGGCCAAAGAGAGAATTTCTTCCCTTTTATATAGTCATAGGGTGGGGTCTTACAACCCTTCCCCAGACTTCCTGAGCTTCCTGAGTCTCTGGAATTTCCTTCCTGCATGGCCCACACAGGAAAGGTTGTTTACTTCCAGCTCCTTTGAGCTTCCTTACATCCTGACCCCTACTGAGAGGCTGCCTTCCTATGAACATCCTCAGAGACCCACCCAAGATTACTTGAAAGGTCAAGTTGACAACAAAACTTAACCAACACACCTGGTTACATAGAAAATTCTAGGTCGGCCTGGGTTACATGATACCTTGTTGAAGAAGAAGAAGAGGAAGAGGAGGAGGAAAGTGAAGGAAAGCACACACACACAGAGAGCATAAAATGAGATGGCAAATAAAAGTCTGAATATATCAATAATTACAATCAATGTAAAGAGATCTGGTTTCAAGACTCCCAACAACACACAGAGATATAGAAATATAAGTTAATGAGAAAGCACACAGGCAAACAAGCAGAATATTAACAAGATGATCACATGTTGGATCATAAAGCCACCCCCAATAAATTTCAACATGCAAAAATGAATTTCTGAATTTGAAATTAATTTTCAACACATTTATCTTTTTTGTTATTGAATTCTGGGCTTAGGATGAATGTGATTTGTATGTATTCAATCTTGTTTAAATTCTGGGCATTTTATTCCTTCTTAGATCTTAGATCTTCGAGATAGGATAAGAGTTTTTCTCCCTGTGATCCGTCCATCAGTGTGGTTTCCTAAAGGCAAACTTTTCTGGGTTTTATTGATTTGAGAATGTCCACATTTTTCTTGTTCTGAAATACATTTTCACAGAGTGCAGACATGTGGTTTTCCTCTTGTCACACCTAGAGCTTCATCACATTCTGAAGTCATCCAGCTGCTGCTCCCGCAGCTGCTGGGCAAGGATAGCTCTGTTTTCTTTCTGATTGTATTGACAACCTACTCTTCCCTCAGCAGCTTCATGGTGATGAGTCAGGTGTAGATTTCTTTTCAATTTCCTTGATTGCACTGTAGGTCCAGGGTTGATAGCTTTGGTCAGTTCTGGAAGGTTCTCATTCCAATCCCTTTTTACATCACCTTGACCATTCCTGGTTTTCCCTCTGAAGACCCTCAGTCTACGCTCTCTGTCTCTTCACCTCTGCTCATGGCTTGCACTTCTTGCTCTTTGATGCATAATTCACTCAGTTCTTCCTTATAAAGACTGCTGGTCTTTAATGGTTACCACTTCTAGTTCTAGAAATTAAAACGTTTTTTATTTATTTGCAAGGAGAAAGAGAACATGCCACTTTGTGCATCTAGCATTATGATATTACTTGGGTACTGGGGAACCTGGGCTATGAGGCTTTGCAAGCAAGTGTCCTTAACTGATGAGCCAACTCTCCAGATCTGTTTTTTTGGGGGGGGGATATGATCTCAGGTATCACAGTCCAGCCTCAAATTCACTATATAGCCAAGAATGACCTTGAATGCCCGATCCTCCTACCTCCACTTCTCAAGTGCTGGGATTTCAGACATGTAATAAATGCCCAGAAATTATTTTTGCAAACCTGTTTGGACTTTCTTTATAGCTTCTTGTTTCCTATGCATAGGTACAAGCTTGTCATTGGGTGAGAATAATTAATCTGTGTTCTCTCTCTGATCATTAACTCCAGAGAAGGAGAGGCTCCCCCACTCATTTGAGCTGCCCTTCCTTTTCCACCAGGAAGAGGAGAAAAGTGGAGGAGACACATGCTTCCTTACCTGTTCCTCTTCCCCCCTAGAAAACCCTGGAAGTTCCAGATAGGCCCTGGGATTCTGGCTGGTTCCTCCTTGTCCATGAGAGCATGGTTTCAGGCCCCAGGCATCTGGCCAGGAAGAGGATCGGGGCTCTGAAGGCTCCTTGCTCCCTGGCAGGTGTTAGGATACCAGAGCTGGCCAAACCTTGGAGAATAGAAGGAATGGAAGAGGAGTCTGAGTGAGGAAGTATCATTCCTCCGAGCTGTCACTGTGGAGCTGCAGAGCTGAGGCTGGGCCTGGGGGGCCTGAACACATAGGTCAGCACACACACATGCACATGGCTTCATATGGCTCATGCATAGAAGGAAAATTTTCTCTGTACCACACAGGGCTTGAAAATGTTCCGGAAGTGTGTGTTGACATCATGATTGTAGTCGTTACTGTTTTGATTGACTTCTGTGCTGTTACCAACATCCAAGGGGCCAAGGGATGTTTTTTGTTGTTGGTATTGCTTTGTATTTTGTGTGTTTTTTTTTTTTCAAGGTAGGGTCCCTAACCCAGGCTGATCTGGAATTCACTATGTAGTCTCAGGGTGGCCTCAAACTCACAGTGATCCTCCTACCTCTGCCTCCTACCTCTGTGCTGGGATTAAAGGCTTGTAATAAGTCTCTTTAAAAGATCAAGGTCACCAGAGCAGAAGAATTTGTGTCTCTGGCCCAAGTGATGGTGCAGCTTAGAACAGTTCCTGGGCTGTGGTAGATGCTGAAGGCCTGGGCTTGGGGTGTCGCAGGAGGCTGAGACAGAAGAGCCAGAATCAGGGAAAACTGTGTGCCCAGGAAGAGGAGAGGTGAAGCCAGGGGACACTGGGGGGGGTTGGAGGTGGTGGCAGGGAACAGGAGGTGCCAAGCTCTTCTCAACAATCTTGTGACTTCTTGGGGGAAATGGGAGCTGAGGAGGGCCCTATGATGACAGCCTGAATTGGGTAAAATTTGAGGATAAGGAATTACTAATTAGTAATAAGGTGGAATACTTAAGTGAAATGAATAATATGTAGCTAAAAAAATAATGATATAGCATTAGGCGTTTGAGACATGTGGACTCCAAGCAATTAACCTCTATTCTTCTCTGAATCATGGTTGTACTAATTGGCTCCTTTCCTCTGACGGGGCCATATTAACCTTTCTGCTTTTCTCCAAAGAAGTGTTCTGGGTAGATGTGCTGCTCCTGTTTGGAGAAAAGGTATTTTTTTTCTCTCCTGAATAATAAGCTATTTGCCTTTTTTTTTTCCAAATTGCTACATTAAAAAAGATCTGTCGGGTTTTCTTAATAAGGCTCAGTCAATAGAAAAGGTGGTTTATCCATTCCTGACCTCATACCTTAGCTGTTGAGAAAAACTCCACACACACACCCAGTCCTTTCTGGAGCTGCGGTCACAGCAAACAAAGCACCCTTCTGCTCTCCTGGAGGTGATAGTTTGTGACCTGTCAAAGACACGCAAACGTGGAGATGTTGACTACGACCTCAGGACGATGAGGAAAAGAGAGAGTGCTTCCTGTCATGTCATCGTGTGTGGGAAGGGAGACCACCCTTCAAGGCAACGCAGGTGGGAATGCTCACGAAGCGAGAGAAAGGCAGGTGCTCCAAGCAGTGGGAACAGTGAGACCCTGGGCCTGGAATATGCCTGGAACCAGTGTGCGGTCCTAGCAGGATGGGGGTGGGTGGGTGACACGCTGGGCAGTGTCACAGACGTGGTGGTTTGGGATTTTCAGGGTGGGGTGAAGATCCTGGTGGGGTGTGAGCAGGGTTTGTCCCAGAAGGTGCACACTGGTTGCTCTGGAGAGACTCGACTGACAGGAGTGGGGACAGCAGGCATGGAGGCATGACATGAAGGGGCCATCTGGTCATGGAAGGTCTGGTGAGCCTGATGCAGAGTTTGGGGGAAAGGGACACAGCATGGAGTTATGTGCTCCAGAAAGCCAAACGAACTTCACCTCCAAGCCTTTCTGCCATGTGTTGAGGGTCAATATCACGTGTACTATGCACACTTACATACTGCCCTGGTGTGTTGTGAGGGGATGGGCAAGGGAGATGGTTCAGCAGTAAAAATGCTTGCTTGTAAGCCTGCCAGTCCAAGTTCAACTCCGCAGCTCCCGTGTGAAGCTAGACACAAAGTATCTATGATCCTGGCACTGGTACGGCTCCTCCCTAGTGGGTGATGGAGCCCAGAGAATCCAGAAGTTCATGGGCCAGCTAGACTGCTGGACATGAAGCAAGACAGGTAAAAGGAAATAATAAGAGAGACCCTGTCTCATGCAGGGTGGAGGGAGAGGACACACACACGTCATACCTATTCACCCATATAGATATCCACGCATAATCAAGAGGCCAAGGAAGGAGCTCTGTGGTACAGTGTGTGCCAGGCTCTGCTCCTCTCCCAGCATCACCAATCCCCATCCCAAATAACAACAGAAGAACTTACCCTACAAGCTTATCCAGAGGAGATCATGGGGCATGCGTACAGTGACATCACTGTACCTGAAATGCCCCAGCTGAGGAACTTTTAGGAGGTGGGGCCTGACTGAGGGGTGGGCCTTGGAGGTTACCCCTGGCCTCTGGTTTCCAGTGTACTGTATTTCCTCTGCCTTATGGTCCTCCTTTCCTGCCCATGTGCATGGCCAATCAGCAGTGGACAGAACCCTCTGGAACCATGAGCCTAAATGAGTTTTTCCTCTTTCAAGTTGTTTCTGTCAGGGATTTTGGTTACAGCGGCTTTGTGCCTAGTGAAAAAAATTGTGAACAACCTGATTTTCCTCTACAGGGGTTATTTAAATAAGTCATGGTATATTCCAACTGTGGGATTAATATGAAGAGAATAATATTTGTTTAAAACTATATAATAAGGGTTGGAGACATTTCTCAATGGTTAAGGCACCTGTCTGCAAAGCCTAACGACCTGGGTTCAGTTCCCCAGTGCCCAAGTAAAGCCAGACAATCAGAATGGCTCATGCATCTAAAGTTCATTTTCAGTGACTGGAGGCCCTGGTGTACCCATTCACAATCACACACTCTCTCTTTTTCTCCTTGCAAATAAATGAATTTTTAAAAAATATATAAATAATATTTGTTTATATACAATATATACTAATAAATGTTTATGTGTATGCATGTACACATACATATGGATCCTCCTGCCTCAGCCTTCTGAGTGCTAGGAATATAGGTATACCATAAAGCCTGGCAATGTGCATTTTTAAAATATTTTAAAATTTTTAAATATTTTTATTTAATATTTAATAATATTTTTAAATATTTAAAAAATTTAATTTAATATTTTTAATTTTTTAAATATTATTTAAAATATTTTTATATTCTAATATTTTTAAAACCACACAATACTTGGGAGAAAAAAATAAATGGTATATTTTTTCACTCATTTTTTTTTACATTCCAGTTTTATTTCCTAAGTGAGTTACTAGAGATTTCTTCAAAAAACCAGTTCATTCTCTGCTGTGGTCATATGTAATCTTTTCTTTATCTATACTAGAAGGGACATGCAACATGGAATTCTTTGTAAGCTAAAGCATCTATTAGTTCTGTGATGTGGTTTGATTTCATGGTCAATCTGACCATCTGCCTTGTGAGCACGTTGGATCAGCAGCTACCTAGTATTCTGCTGGGTGCACGTGCAGAACCAGAAATGCCCGGTTCTTTCTTTCTTTTTATCCAGAGCACAAATCCGCTTTCTGTATTTTTATATTCACTTCAATTAGTTTAACCCCCCTGAGAACCACAGCATCACACAGCCTCCTTGGACAGCGGCTTTAGCTGGAAAGTTGCTTCAGAACCTGGCTGGAGGTACACGCACTGTCCCAAGGACACAAGCCATCTTTCCCCAGTTATTCTGGTTTTATCCGGCCTGCCCAGGCTCACTGGTTGCTTTTGCATTGACTACATAAGCGCATGTCTTGCCCAGGTGGCATCATCCCTGGCATGACCACTTCATTCTTAAGAAGAATGTGTGTCCCTTTGATTCCGAGACCCTGTTCGCAGCCAGCAGCGATGACTTGTCCAGGACCTTCCAGGCACATTTTGTCCTTTAGAAGTTCAGCGACCAGTAAGCCTCCACAGTCACCACGAATGCTTTCTCTCGCTTGTGGGAGTTTCTCTGTGGGCATATTTTCAAAAGTAAAACTTTTACCATTAAAATTAACCAGGCATTGGTGGCATAGGCCTGGAACCCCACCTACTCAGGAGGCTGAGGCAGGAGGATTGTAAGATCAAGGCCTGCCCAGGCTGCACAGTGAGTAGCTTCTTAAGACACTGTCTCAAAGTTCAAAAGCAAAGGGCCAGGGAAGTGGTAGCGTGCTCCTCGGGAGGAGCAAAACCAAAAACAACGATGGGGCCGGGAGATGGCTCAGTTGGTGTCATGGTTTGATCCAGGTGTCCCCCACAAACAAGTGAATGCGTTCTGATTGATCGATCCCCAGCTGATGGCAGTTTGAGTTTTACAAACTCGCTGGAGCTGTGTTGTTGTGGTGGGCTTATGGGGGTTATAAGCCAGCTTCCCCTGGCCAGTGTTTGGCACACCTTCCTGCTGCTGTTTGCAGTGCTGTGGCGGAGGTGATGTCCACCCCTCTGCTCATGCCATGGTTTTCCCTGCCATGATGGAGTCTCCCCTCGGGTCCACAAGCCAAATAAACCCATTCCTCCGCAAGCCGCTTTTGTTTGGGTTCTTTCTGTGAAGCAACAGAGAAAGCTGACTGCAACAGTTGGTAAAATTCTTAGGAGGACCTGAGTTTGATTCCAGATCCCATGTAAAAAATGCCAGGCACTATTTTTGAAATCCCTGCCCTGGGGAGGTGGAACCATGCATATCGCTGGGGCTCACAGACCAGCCAGTCTAGCTGAATGGGTGAGTTCCAGACCAATGAGAGGCCCTGTCTCAAAAAAGGCAGACATACACATGGATATACATACACACAAACCCCCCAGCCATTAAAAATGATATAGCATATGATTGTTGTAACAATGTCTGCCATCACATATGGCCGAGAGAAGAAAATTTAAGCTAAAAAATAGTTTAAGGCTGTGTGGGCCCATTGCTGTCACTTTGAGATTAACTCTGGGCAAATGGGCAACCTGCCTCTGTGCTCACAGGAGTCCTCCCTGCAACCTGGGATTGTACACATCTCTTCTCCTTAGTCCTTTTCAGTGTTACTAATAATTATCTTACAACAAGAGTATGTGTTTTGGAAGAGGATAAAGTCAAACTGTCTTATTGTAGGATAGAGTTGAGTTTGGAGAAAGTTCATGAACTGCACCTTGAGGCACACTAGAGCATCTGGATCTTTCCTTTTCTCATTGAGTGTTTCTTTTCACTTCAGATTTAAATTGCGGTTTTCCCTCTGGCTCAGCCGCCACCCAATGGTCGCAAGCCTGTGTGCAGTTCGCCGACGGCACCACCAGAGGGCAATGTTCGCAGGTCGTTGAGCGCCCGCTGCCTTCTGCAGGATTTTGCTGGGGAGCTTTGGTCAGCTGGCCAGAGCTGTCCTTTGGCTCCCAGCTTGGTGACATAGATATTTTTCTTCTTGCTGCTTCCTGTGTAGCACTGAATACACCTTATAGTGTGCTTTAATGGAGGTGATACAAGAGGGGTTTGCTTGACCCCTCCCCTGCCTTCCTACCTTCCTGCTCTCTGCAGCCCAGGACCTGCTTTGTCCCACCTCGCTGGACCTCAGGCCAGGTCTGAGCAGGGAGCACTGAACCTGTCCCTCAAGATGATTAGGTGCTCCACCCCTCCAGCCGTGCCAGCTCTTCCCTGATCTTTCTCAATCCATGGCAAATATTCCAGACAATCAAAGGGAGACCAAAGCGAAGACCAAGTTCCCCTCCTGTATCTCGGTTTTCTCTCCCAAAGCAATGACCATTAAGTACTTTTAGAAATTTAGATTGTTCCAGAGATTCTGGATGGATGTCCAAGTTCAGATGTTTCCAACAAAGCACCCTGTGCATAGCTCCCTGGTCTGTACGTCCCAGCCATGCTGGAACCTTCCACGGAAGTTAGCAGGGCTAACACTGAGCACTTTGTACTATCAACAGGGTATTCTATTTCCTGGTGGCACCTGGCTTGTCTCAGTCATCCTCTGTTTGGGTCCCTTGGACTCTCTCCAGACTTTTGCTTATTTGGACCAGTGACCAACTCCGGCAAAGTCCGTGGAATTCTTTGCAGAGGAATTGCTGGTCAGAGGATGTGAGCACTTTAAGCCTTGACATTTATCATAACCCGCTTTCTGTTACTGCAACAAAATACCTGAGGGAATCAGTTTATGAGGAGGGAAGGTATTTTGAATCCCAGTTTCCGAGGTTTCAGTTCATGGTCACGTAGCCCTGTTGCCATGGGCCTGTGGTGAGGCAGGATTATAGTGTTTCAGCAGGAGACTGTGTGGAAGGAAGCTGTTCACTTTATGACAGCTGGGGAGCAGAGAGACAGGAAGGAGACGAGTGTCCTAATGTTCCCTGGAAGGGCATACTCCCACTCACTTGACTTCCTTCCACCAGGCCCCGCGTCCTAAATGTTCCACCACCTCTCAAGGTCACCACAGGCTGGCCACCAAACCTTTACCATACAGATCTTTGGGTGACATTCAAGATCTGAAGTATGACAATATCTTTTGCTCTTCAAAGAACTTACAAGTTTTTTACATGCACGCACACACACATGTAGTATTGCATCGTGGTGTGTAGCATGTGTGATGTGTGTGGTGTATGTACATATGTGTGTGAAGATGTGCACCCCTCGTGTGATGTGCGCAGAGCTCAAAGGAGAGCATCAGGCGTCTCTTACCTCTCCGCTGCTTGTTTCCATAAGACAAGAGGCTCACTGAACCTGCAGCTCCAGTGAATCCCCGTCTTAACTTTCTGCAGAACTGGACTTTTAGGCACGTGAGGCCAAGCCCAGATGTATATGTGGGTTCTGGGGAATTGAGCACAGAGTGAATCAGGTCCACTCAGGCCCTCATGTGTATTCAGCAAACCCACTCACCTGCTCAGCCCAGCCCTCCAACGAACTTACTCAGTTTGCATTTCTACCTGAAATGTAAGCTGTACACATGATCTTCCCCTTTGCCTGTCTGACAGGACATACATTCTCAATACTGACCATAGCCAGAATTACCTGGGGAGCTTTCTGAGATTATGAATTCCTGTGCTGTGCCCCATGATGGGTATGGATTAAAGCAGAAAATGATGTGTGTGTGTGTGTGTGTGTGTGTGAGAGAGAGAGAGAGAGAGAGAGAGAGAGAGAGAGAGAGAGAGAGCATGCACATGGGGTGGGTAGAGGCTGGCATTAACATTTAAAACATTTCCCAGAAGAGCCTAATGGTCAGGCACAAATGAATGCCATGGAGACAGATGAAAAAATACAGCGTTGACTTAAATTTACATTTCCTTAATTATAAATGAAGTGGATCATTTTTCTTTGAGAACAGTGATGTAGATCAAAGCCTCAGGCACACAAGAGCACTGTGTCTTCATAACCAGTAAGCTCTGTGCAGGCATGTGAGCTTGGTGTCAATGGACACAGACCTTCACATTTCTCCTCAATCCTCCCTGAGGCCCACAGACCCAGGTGAGGACCGGGGCTGAGTGGTTCTGCCTGACCCTTTCCTCAGTTCACACTCCGGGCAAGGTTCTTCCTGGGCCCTGCCTGGACCCAGGCCCTCACCTAAAGCCCGCAGCTAATACCAGCAGCCCATGGTAGTGAAAGGTACAGGAAAGGAATATGCCGATTTAAAACAGGGGAGCAGTAGGGCTCAGGGGCAGTTACCACCTGACCTCAGGCCAATAGTTAGGGCTCTTTGAGAAGAGGGAGAGAGTGACAGGAGTGACAGTACTCAGAGGGCTGGTAGTCACTGGTGAATGTGTATATAAGAGAGAGAGAGAGAGAGAGAGAGAGAGAGAGAGAGAGAGAGAGAGAGAGAAGACATGCTTCATCCCCTGGGGCCAGGGTCCCAGCAGGGGTTTGCCATGGGAACCTGCCAACACCTCCAAAGAAGAGGAGATTCCAAGGGAGGCAGTCTTGATGTGGGTCTGGGCAGAAGTCCTCCTGAGCTCAGGGCTCCAAATGAGGCAAGGCTGCCTTTCTCTGGCTCTGTCCTTGGTGCCAGGCTCTGCTGGCAGCCAGGACTGTCCCAGGGCCCATGGCTGCCCTTGCCATCTGTCCGATGCAGGCCCATCTCTGGTCACCGATGACCCTGGACAAGGCATGTGTCCTAGAAGTCACGCCTCTCTCCCAGGCTTTGAACATTCTCACAGTGGTGTGGAGAGTTATGGGGAGGGCAGGAGCGGTGAGCGGCATGGAGGACTCACAGCCAGAGGTGTGGTACAGGAGAGGTTTCAGGACATCCCCTCCAAGGGTGAGGAAATGTCTTCTCTTAAATGCAGCCTTCAGGGCCTTCATTAGGCCTTGAGGGATCAGAACCCTCTTCCCAATCACTGTAAGCAAAGGCCATGCCATTCTAAGATTTCCTCCGACAGAAGCCACAGGTCCAGCAAGCCAGCCTGACCCCTTGCTGCTCCTGTCAGGAGTGGCTCCTTCCCTCTGTCTCTTTGCAGAGCCAGCTGGCATTTCCAGCCCAGATTGAAAGCTCTGCACTTAGGCATCAGGTTGGGCCCCACACAATCACTCCTTCTAAGTGGATTCCTGTTTATCTCTGCTCGATTCATAGATCCCAGCTTCGTTAGAGACTCAGTCATCAGCCAGTGAAATGGGACTGCATACGTCTGAAGTTATTTGCAGTGGCAGGAGGCCCTGGTGTACCCATAATAATTTATTCTCATAGTCCCTCTCTCCTTCTTGCTGTTTCTCCCTCCAATAAATAAGTAAAAACATTTTTAAAATACAGTCGGCAGCCATATGAGCCATACCTGAGCCACCTTTAGTTTGCTTTGGCTTTGGTGTCGCTCTCCAAAAAGGCTGAATCCATTACCCTGTCCCCAGCCCTGCATAAAGATTCCTAGCACAGCCGGGCGTGGTGGCGCACGCCTTTAAATCCCAGCACTCGGGAGGCAGAGGTAGGAGGATCACCGTGAGTTCAAGGCCACCCTGAGACTACATAGTGAATTCCAGGTCAGCCTGGGCTAGAGTGAGACCCTACCTCGAAAAATCAAAAAAAAAAAAAAATTCCTAGCAAGTACATTGTCACCACTCTGGGAACTGTCCTGTTGTGTGATTTGTGCCCTGTCCATAGGTATAATTAAGCCCCGCCTTACTTTTGTCTCATTTTACCTTTTTTTTCTGGTCATGACTGAGATTGGACATCTCTACACAACATGACTTTTTGTGCCTTTGTGAATTGCCTGATCTTTGTTTGTCTCATGGAATTGTTTTGTTTTGAGACAGGATCTCACAATATAGACAGGCTGACCACAAACGTGTAGTCTCCTTGCCTCGACCTCCCAAGTGCTGAGATTTCTCTCTCTCTCTCTCTCTCTCTCTCTCTCTCTCTCTCTCTCTCTCTCTCTCTCTCTCTCTCTCCATGTTTTTATTTTATTTTATTTATTCATTTTCAAGCAGAAAGATATATATATATATATATATATAGAGAGAGAGAGAGAGAGAGAGAGAAAGAGAGAGAGAGAACGCACAAGGTCTCTCTCCATGTTTTAATTGCAGTGTCTTCTTAAAATAAGGATGTAGGTCTTTTACTTAGAATGACAGGTGTAATAAATCTGGTCTCCAAGTTCAATATTTCCTTTTTACTGGACTTGTGGATCTTTGGGAGAATTTATGATCTTTTTAACCCAGTAGAATGAATCCATGTTTTTTTTATGAGTTGCATGTTTGGAGAAATCCCGTGTTGACTCAGATTTAATAACCAAACCCCAGGACTGACAACCAGGCTTGGCTCTCATCGAGGAGGACCTGGGGGAAGGCAGAGCCCCAGGCAATCCCATGGGGCTGTCATTGGGCTGACAGCTGGGTGATTACAGTCTGGAGAGAGGCTGAGTGTTTGAACTTGATCTTTTATTTTTAAGCCATTACCACAGATAGACAGGGGAAGAGACTTCCTGAGCACAGGTGATGGGCAGAGGGGGGCCACCCTTGTCCTCACCTTGGATCCAGGTCCCTGTGGCTCCGGCTGCTGCTCCTCCCCGCTTGTCTGCGGTGCCAGTGAGACATCAGTTCTCCCTGAGAAGGGTAAGCTGAGGAACACACACTGGGCAGTGTGGAGTCTCTCAGGGATGACCCAGTAGCACTGTTACAGATACTGGGCATCATGGCTGGGTTTACTGAGTTGCCCATAGTGTGTGGAGAGGGACAGTCCCACGAAAGGGCACCTAACAGAGCTTGGAATCAAGCTCTCAGTGAACCTGGGTAGAAAAAACTGTTGTATTTATTTCCATGAGTATTTGGCTATTTAGCCTAACCTTGAACTAGGAATGAAGGAAGCAAACGAGTGTCAGTGACGCTTGTCTTTTTTGTCACTCGTAGCGCAACGATTTTTCACATCACATTTTTTTTAGTAGATATTTTGAAATACCAACTTCAAAATTGTGGTTCTTACATACTCCATGTAGATTTTTGATAGGTAATGTGTTAATGAGGAAGCATGTGTAACATAATTTGAAAAAACTTGAGGGCTGGGGAGATGGCTCAGCAGTTAAAGAGCTCTGTTTAAGAAGGAGGGTCTGAGCTTGCTGGAGTTAGAGTTACCCAGAACCTCTTGGAAATGGAACATGAGGGTGCTGGGTAGAAATTATCATGGTTGATTGTCTATACTTATGGAAGTTTACAAAACAAAACAAAAGGCAAGCTGGCAAGCAAGATGGCTGAGAAGTTAAGTGTGTTTCCTGTGGCTCCTGAGGGTCTGAGAGGGCCTGAGACTGCCCAGTTCATATCTCCAGACCCCGCGTAGACAGGGTCTGCTCTCCACCCTGCAGGAGAGCAGAAAGCCAATAGTCTATGGAGTCCCTCAAGCTCTGAAATCAGCAAAAAAGAGATTCTGGCACAAAACAAGACCACTCCAGTCTTCCTCCACAGGTGAGCCCCTGTCCACAAGTGAGCCCCCCTCCACAGGTGAGCGCCCCCTCCACAGGTGAGCCCCCCTCCACAGGTGAGCGCCCCCTTCACAGGTGAGACCCCTCCAAGGTGAGCCCCCCTCCACAGGTGAGCAC
>PVHP010005308.1:6919-66023 GCA_004024765.1 Zapus hudsonius
TTTTTTTTTTTTTTTTTTGGATATATGGTCTCTCTCACTGGCCTGGAACTCACCAAATACTCCAGCTGGCCAGAAAGACCCAAGGATCAGCCTGTTTTCACCTCCTTGATGCTAGCATAATAGTAATACATCACACAAGAATTTTTTTTAACATGGGTTCAAACCCAGGTTCTCATGCTTGCAAGGTCTTTGCTGAGTGAGCATCTCCTGAGCTCTGGAAGTCTCTGTTGATTGCATTTCAGGAAGTGGATGTTCTTGGGAGCTCAGGATGATCTCATGCTGTGAAAACTGGAATAACTGATATTTATTGCCCCTCCCCTTCTTGTATTGCATAGTGGGACATCCTGGGTGAAAGGTGTTGTTATCATCTGTATAAAATGTTATGGGATTTTGAGAGCAATAGAGCCTTTCTAAGCCCAAGTGGGCTGGATTCTAGTGGCTAAAGCTTTCCAGTTCATGTCACAAGCCAAATAAGAATTAAAGAATGTGGACAAGGGGCCGTGGAAGGTAAAAGTAGACTTCTTCTTTTTTTTATTGTCCATAATGAGTTAAATTATTTAGTGGGCCAACAATGAGTTGTTATCCCCAATTCCCCAATGCCTCCCCTCCCCATCCCCAATCAGCTGGATATCCTCCTCCGTGGACCGTCTGGATCAGTCCTTATGGCAGGGGACCATGGATAGCCTAGTATTCAGCCCGGTTCTCCTGGCCCAAGTGTGCTGTTAAAGGAAAATGTAGAAAGAGACTCTCAAGAGAATGGGAAGGTTCCCCAGAAGAAAGAGAGAGGGTCTTGATGGATCAGGGACTCGGAGCTTGGAATACAAAGGTGAAGAAGCCCAGAGCATCAGGGCAAGCATGCTAAGGACTTCCATTGGCATCCAAAGAAGAGAAAGAAGAGAGAAAGAAAAGAAATGTTGTTTGAGTTGGGCAGGACTCAAAACAAGTAGGCAGGCACAGCAGCCAGGGTCTGTGAGCAACTGTAGGGAGGGAGGGGATTCCGTAGGCTTCAGTACATGATCTCATGGAGGGGGTGACCACCCCTCTCACCTCCTCAGCTTGTCTGCAGGTGAGGATGGTCTCTTGACCAGGTGAGGGATGGATAGGCTCCAGGTCCTCAGGTCCCCAGGAGGAAGTGGCTCTTTCCTTTCTTGGAATCAGGAGGTGGCTTCTTCCCTTCAATGACCTCTAAACCTAATGTCATTCAAGTGATGGGCAGCAACTTGATCTACCTTCTCCAAGCAGAAGCAGAGCAGAGAGGGGTTCTGGGCTGCATCTTCTGTATCCCTCACCTTATCTTGCAGGGCAGGTGGGCATCTATGCTCTCTTGGGCCTGTGTCCCTAAGTGGTTACCTGGAAAAGAACTTGCTCCTGACCCCTAAGAGGAAGGGGTGGAGTTCTCCTGCTGGGAACAGGCAGGGACTTCCTCTCATCAGTCACTCTCTAGCAAGAGGCAAGCCCAGAATTGGATGCAGGCACGTGCGAGTCACAGTTTCTCTCTCTCTTAGCTGCTGGGTGGGAACGTAGTAGTTACACCATCAACACATTTCTCGCCCCCTTACTCTTGTAACACAGGCCTTTAATAGGGGGCAATATTTTATTATTATTAGTTTTTTTATTGTCCATAATGAGTTACATTATTTAGTGTGCAAACAATGAGTTGTTATCCCCAATTCCCCGATGCTCCCCCTCCCCCATCCCCAATCAGCTGGATATCCTCCTCCATGGGTGGATCAGTCCTTGTGACAGGGGACCATGGATAGCCTAGTATTCAGCCAGGTTCTCCTGGCCCTAATGTGTTGTTACTAAGGGGTGCCATGCCTCTGGATAGTCTCCCTAGGGGGCAATATTTTTGCCAATCTGATTTATTCTATCTTGGGAGTTCATTTATTAGTGCATTCATTTCATGAATGATTCTTTTGTGCCTACTCTGTGCACAATCACACAATAAACAATGGGACATTGGAATAAAGCAATGAACCAAGTACATGCCCTTCCCTCCATAATCTCCCAGAGCTTGCTGTACAGTGGGCAAAGGTAATAATAACAACAAACAAGCAAAAGCCAGGGCTGGGGAGATGGCTCAATAAGTAAAGCACTTGCCTGGCAGGTATGAAGACCTGAGGTTGCATCCCAGCACCACGTAAAATACTGACTGGTGTCAGACGCCTAAAATCCCAGGTGGAGACAGGAGGATCATGGGACTTGGTGGGTAGACTGTCTAGAAGAATTATTCAGTTCCATGTTCAGTAAGAGACCTTGTCTCAAAAAAATAAGGTGGAGAATGATTGAGGAAGACCCTTGACATTGACCTCTAGGCTCCATATACAGATGCACACATGTGCACATACGAGCAGCTCCACACATATGACAGCCCTCATACATATGAACGAACACTCATACACACAGCTACTTTCACCAATACACATGCAAAATGTCAAGGAATGAAAGAGGAATTGGGGGCTTTTTACACCAATACACTCATAATTTGTAATGTTCTGTGGATTTGAAGAATGAAATTCCTGAACCAGAGGGTAAAGTTCAGAATAGTTTTATTATAGCTTAAAGCTTCAGGAGGAAGGAGAGAAGGGGGATTAAGCCTAGAATCTAAGAGAAGGAAGCAAAGTGGGGCTCTTGCTTGAGAAGCCCACCTGGAGACACAGATCTTGGATTTTTATAGGAAGTGACTCCATGAGGAAGGCCAGGCCTGCAGGTTACCATGGACAAAGGCCAGATTTTATAGATTTGCCAATAGTCTTAGGTAAGGATGAGAGTTTCTGTCTTCTAGGAAGGGTGCAAGCTTAATCTAGAAATCTTTCCTGGAGGGTGTGACATCCAGGTTTCTGCGGGCTTGCTGACATTTCCCGCTTTTAGTCAAGGAATAAAACACCTTTCACTTTTGAGGTTCTCTTATCCTGACTGCCTAGAAAAGGCCTTTTCAGGGATTATGAGAAAATGTACAAGGCACAGTAGGGATGGTGGTTTATTTCACATTCATGGTCCTGGAAGGGTTTCCTGGTAAGACAGCAGTTGGGTAGCATCCTTAAAGAGACAAGGAGAGGAAGCCAAAAGATATCTGGGGGGAAAAATCTAGAGAAGGGCATTGCAAAGGCCCTGAGGACTATGCTTGGGAGTAGGGATCTGGAGCAGAAGAAGTAAAGAGAAATGACAGGGAAGATGATCTGGAGGGGAACTCGGGAGTGGTTGGATCACACAGGCTCCATGGGCCATTGTGAGGGACGCAGGATTCACCCTGAGTGGGCTGAGGTTTGAGGAAATGAGGATCTGAATAGATGCCGTCTCAACAGGACTGTTCTGGTTGCTGTGTGTTTGGGGGGGGGAGCAGGAATGGGAACAGAATGAGCAGTAGAGAGACCACTGTTACAATCTAAGTTAGAGACGGAGAGGGTTTGGGCCACAGGTGAACAGAAATGGCTAGATTCTCTTTGTATTTTGTAGGAATAATCAATTGATTTTATTTAATAAATTGAGTGTGAAGAGAGAGATACAAAGAGAGAAGGATTCAATGCCTGTTTGCTATGCTGCTCTTCAGTATAGATATATGTGTCACCCAAGGGCTGCTTGACAGCCTTGGCCATATAACTGATGCCCTGTCTCCTTCTGGACAGAGTGAGCAGTGCTGACTCAAACCCACACTGATCAGTTGGGTTCCCCTGGGCGAGGAACTTGACCTCTCTGGCCCACCTCTTCACCTGCTAAGTGGGGCAATATCATCAGCACCACCTCCCCAAGGGCGGCTCACAGATGACTCATGCATACATAGCTTGAGGACTCTCACACATTCCATTGAAAGCAAGCCAAGGGCTTCATGGCTGAAAACCTTGTTCAAAGTATCTCAGCCCTCAGTGCCTCAGTAGGGAGTAGTTTGTAAGATGGGGAGAGATCGAGCGCCTTGCAGGGTGCCTTCAAAGGTTAAATGAGAGGACACAAGTGTGCTGAGCCAGGCACTGCCCTCCATCATGCCCACATCCCCTTCTGTTCTAGTTCCTGCTCTTAGCTGCAAATACCTGCCGTGGGATTTGCCTTCATTTATGCCTCTCGTCTGTGTGGGGTTACAAACAGGGCATTTCTCTCATCCTGCTCGCCAAGCTGCACTGGGCCAGGGCAGGAGATTTGTCTTTGCAGATTACTTGATCCTGACATTTTCTGTCTTCGGTTTGTCCCAGGTTGGTGTCTATACAGAGAGACAGACACCCACTTTGTTGGTAGCAGAGATGCTGCAGAGGAAGGACTGGACTTTATTATTGCTGTTCTTAAATTGGCTGAGCATCAGGGCTGGCTTCCATTATCTTTCCTCTGGAATTTTGTCACTAGACCATAATTTCTCCATTGGCATCCAGACGTCAGCGGGACCCTTAAAAATGCCCAGTGCATTTTAGTTGTCTCAAAACCCTCTCCTTCTCCATACCTAGTCTAGTTTTTGGAACTTAATTATTCTGTATTCTCTTGTTTTTGCAAGTGGATGTGTGCAGTGTGAATGCATGTGCGTGTATGTATGCTCATATGTGCGAAGGTGCCTGTCCACCTGTGTGCATGTGTACTTGGAGGTCAGAGGTCAACATCGGATGTCTTCCTCAGGTGCTCTCTGTCTTGTTGTTTGAGACAGGGTGTCTTACTGAACCCAGAGCTCACTAATTCAGCTAGGCAAGCCAGCCAGGGAGCCCCGTGGATCCTCCTCTATCCCCCCTCCTCTGTCTGGGACTATAGACCTTGATTCTAGGTTCTGAAATTTCCTCTTGGAAAATTAGGTATAAGCTTAGGGTATCCAAAGAGCAAAGACTCAGAGTAAAAGAGAATACATAAGAAACTCTTTAAAAGAAGGGAGTAAAAGCAAGCAAATAAGAGGACTAACTTATTTTCAGCTTGATATAAATGTGTGCAATTTTGAAGAATACAATGATAGTTCTAAATCCAGTATTATTTCATTCTAATTACATGTGTCAGCAGTGTGGTGTTGCCATGGGATTGGACTTTGGGAGGAGCTATCTGTCCTTTATCGGCTGTCCCAAGATGCGATGCACTCCTGCTGGAAGTCAAAACAGCACACAGAAAGGCACTGTGATGCAGGATAGAGTGAAGATGAGAACCTGTGTTTGCACACACATACAAACATGCATGCACAGCGCACACATGTACACAAGCAAAAATAAATACAAGCAACAGATATTTGTTCGGCCACAGCTCTGGAGGCTACAGGTCTGTCAGCAAGGAATTAAAGGTCATTCCCTTGCAGAGGCTCCTGGGGAGACATTCTGCCCCATGCCTCTCTTCCAGCCTCAGTGGCTCATGGAAATTTTGAAATTCCTTAGTTTATAGATACATTGGTTTAGTTTTTCTTCCTGTGTGTTTCTGTGTTCAAATTTCCTTTTTTTCCCACTTGAATTGGGAACAAGATGGGTGTGCACTCTCACCACTGCTCCTCAACATAGTGCTCGAAGTCCTAGCCCAAGCAATAAGACAGGAGAAAAGCATAAAAAGGATTCACATTGGAAAGGAATTAGTAAAACTATTCCTCTTTACAGATGACATGATCCTATATATAACAGACCCAAAGAATAGTATCAGTAAACTCCTGAAGGTGATAAACTCCTTCAGCAAAGTGGCAGAATACAAAATCAACACACAAAAATCAGTAGCTTTCCTGTATGCTGAAATATGCATACAGAAAAAGACATCAGAGACTGTCCCGTTTTCAATAGCCTCAAAAAAAAAACCACATCAAATACCTTGGAATATCACTAACTAAGGATGTGCAAGACTCGTATAATGAAAACATTAAAATGCTCAAGAAGGAAATAGAGGAGAATGTGAAGAAATGGAAAGATATTCCATGCTCCCGGATAGGGAGAATTAATATAGTAAAAACGGCAATCCTTCCAAAAGCAATAATCCCGGCCTCTTTCTTCACAAACGGAAAAAAATTACATCAAAATTTATTTGGAAGGGCAAAAGGCCTTGTGATGGTTAGGTTTGTGGTCAACTTG
Organism: Zapus hudsonius; assembly: GCA_004024765.1. Lineage (NCBI taxonomy): Eukaryota > Metazoa > Chordata > Mammalia > Rodentia > Dipodidae > Zapus > Zapus hudsonius. The sequence goes on from PVHP010005308.1 coordinate 12,922, forward strand.
ACCTTTTTAGTAACTCTTGGGATGTTTACAGGAAGGCAGCCTCTCAGTAGGGGGCAGGATGTAAAGAAGCTCAAAGGAGCTAGAAGTAAACATCCTTTCCTGTGTGGGCAGTGCAGGAAGGAAATTCCAGAAACTCAGGAAGCCATTAAGTCTGGGATAGGGTTGCAAGATCCCATCCTAGGGCTATATAAAGGTGAAAGAACTCTCTTTGCTCCCCTTCCTGTTTCCTGTTCTCTGTGTGTGGTGTAGGTGATAAATTTCTCTCTCTGTTTGGACTTGTGAAAGGGGAGGAGCCTCTTTTGCATTCTGGAACTTCCCCTGTATCTATAACTACAAATAAATCCTTTCCTCCCCCAAACTGTGCCTGATTTGAAGATTCATCCCATCCTTGGATAGCCAAAGCTATCCTAAGTAAAAAAAAAAAAAAAAAAAAAAAAAAACCCTTCCTCAGGAGGTATCACCATGCCTGATCTAAAGACATACAAAAGAAAAAAAGCCTATTAGACAGTACTATATTTGTTGTCCACAAATAAAAAAGCTAGTAAGGTGGATGACTTTGTGTTAGCAACATATATTTCTATTTTACCTAATTAAGTCCTTCAATTCCAGAGAAGTAGATTTCTGGGTAACAAGGTCAATTTCATGAAATGTTATCTTCAAGTATTTCCTATCAACCCTTTGTTATATAAGTGAATTAGGGTAAGAGATTTCCCTAAAACAATTCTTCGCACATGTCTTATGATGGTACCCCCATTTCCTCCTCCCTGTCCCCAACCTGCTGGGGACCCTTCTCAGTGGGCCTCCTGGACCAGCCCACGGGATAGGTAGTTATGGGTTATATGAAAGGTAGTGGGTTTTTTGTGTGTGTGTGTGTGTTGTTGCTGAGGGGGGAAATGACTTTGGGTATTCTCCCTCACCATGGCTCTCACAGTCTTTTCACCCCCTCTCTGCTCAGTTCCCTGAGTCATGGTGGATGAGTTTTAGTTCTGCTTTACTGTTGAGGTCTTAAGAGTTTCTGGATTTCTGCTTTGGATTGTGTTGGGTATCCTCAGTGTCTGTCCCCATTATCCTTTCCCAGGTTATCTGACTTGCTGTGGAGGTAGGTCTCTGGCTCATCTCACCACTTCCTCAAAGGTTTCATTTGGGCTCTATATAATAAGTTAGGGGTGATTCATCTCCTGCTTGGATGTTAGGCAACATCACAGGAGCCGTTGGTGGGACTGGGTTGTCCACAGTTCTCACTGCCTTCTGAACTATAGAAACAGAATCTCCAAAGGAGAGTGAGATCAGTATAAGTTAAATGAGACAAACATCATTAATTTGGTGAGATTCTAATGGGTGTAGCCTCTCTGTAGATCTCTGGTTAGTGGGGGTTTCCCCTTGGAGCCCAGTTTCTTGGTCCTCATATGTGTTTACCATGGTTCCCAGTTCCAGTTAAGGGTATGAGGATTTCTTAGCCAATTAGCAAGCCGTTGATTACCTACCTAGGTTTAGCACCACTATTGCATGGGTGAGCACTTCTTGGCTTACAGGTCTCTATCATATAGTAGTGTCTTCAGCATTCTCATGCATTATTCAGTGTTGTATATCAGTGACCTCTGCTTTCTCAGAATATCTTTGGTCAATTTCCTCTGGCAGCTCATGCAACCCCTTCCAGCACTACACACGTTACCATCTAGAGACGGTACCATTCTGGATTAAGCAGGCTCTCTTGGTGTTGTGTGACAACAGTCTGTGATATCTTCAGCAATAGGGTCACATTTCCTCTTTTAAGGACACCAGTCATTGGTTTAGGGGCAACTCTCATCCAGTAGGACCTCTTAACTTAATTACATCAGTAGGAGGCCGGGGAGATGGCTTGGTGGGTAAGACCACTTGCTGCACAAGCATGAAGGCCTGAGTTCCAGCTCCAGCACACATGTAAAAATCTGGGTGTGATCACATATGCCTGTAACTCCAGTCCTGTCCAGGGCAAGTACAGGAGAATCACCGAGGCTCACTGTTCAGTCAGTGGGACTGAAAAATGGTAGCTCTGTGTTCAGTGAGAGACCCTGACTCAAGAAAACACGCATCGTGGACAAGGTTAAGAAAGGCTCTCAAAGCTCTTGCCTGGCCTTTGCAACATGTGCATCCTGGGCATGCACACCTGCACACACATGTGCATATACTATACATACACATACCACATTAACACACACACACACACACACACACACATCTTCATTCTAAGGAGCCTCCCAGTCACAGACATTTGTGATCAGAACACAACAAGACCACCGTCTGGCTTCCACATCTATCGGAAGCCACGTGACCATTCAGTCCAAGTGAATCAGCTGCCCAAACTTCTCTTCTGTGACAAGGGCCATCATCAATGAGCTCCTTCTCCTTGCAAGGAGATGCCATCCAACGCTCTCCTGTGAAAGACCCTCTGAGGCTCGGGAGGAAGGACAGATTTATCGACGGTTTAGGTGAAGCATGCAGAGGTGTAGGAGGATTATAATCATCTCCTCTGACAGCCCTGCTGTGGTTGGCATGGCTGACCATAGTCTCCTGCTTCTGCACCATTGAATACCCCATCGTGGTCATGATGAAGCCATGTACGGGGTGGGGAACCAATGTCACCATCCTACCTGGTGCAGGATTGCTCCAATAGAAATGGGAGCTGGAGGCTCCCTCTTCCCTGTGCAGACCTCCCCACCCAAGTGTCCTTCCTCCTCTCTCTTCCCTAGTGTCAGACCTGCAGCATGGTTCACAGTTCCCCTGACCTTTCCCTTTACGTCTTCACAGCCACTTTCCACAATAATTCTCTTGCATAGGAAATTTTGTACATCTCTGAGGACTCAAATGGACCTGAACAGAACATGAGAATAGAAATGAACTCAGGCTTTCTAGAATGCTCTAGGTTCTGGACCTCCAGAGCAATGCTCCTTGTGTTTCTGAGGACCACACTGATGGAGATTTCCTCTTCACGAGGAGGAAGCATCAAAGATACCAGGGGGATTTGCTAGTTGACTGGCTACTCTATAGCTCTCTTTACCCAGAGTCCCTTGCTTCTTTCCACAAGAGAGCCCGGAAAACCAAATATTTATGTGCTAGTTACTTTTCTCATCCCTGTGGCAAGATACCTGACAGAAGCAACTAAGAGAGGAATGATTTAATTTGGTTCAGTTCAGAGGGTCTAGTCCACCATGGCTGGGAAGTCAGACCCAGCAGCTGGGACAGTCCTGCCTCTCCTGGAAGGAGCTTGTGGGACAGCTTGTTTGCATCTTGGTGGACCAGAAAACAGCGAGCTCTAAACCAGAATCAGACACGAGTAAAACCTTCAAAGGCCACTTGCTAGTGGTCTACATGGACCAGTTAGGTCTGATGTCCCAAAGGTTCCCCAACCTTCCCAGATATCACCATGAGCTGGGGACCAAGTGTTCAAACACAAGCCCGCTAGGGGCATCTCACATCTAGACCACAGCAATTTACTTCTGAGCCACTTAGTGTGGTGCATTGCTTTCCTGATAGAATACAAGATGAAGCTGGTACCGCCTCTCCATCCCTGTTTTCATGACAGAGATCTGAGACAATGCCTCAAAATCCTGGGAACCGTGTGAGAATTCAGGGGTAACAATCATGGATGAAGACTCTGACCGAACCAAGTGTTGCCTTGGACACATGGCTTCCTAAGAACAGACCCTTCTCTGTGAAAGCTACTGGGTGCCCCTTGCAGTTGAAACCCATCTACAGGATAGAGGTGACTGGACTTGAAATAAGTGCTTTGTGGGCTAGAGCAATGGGGCCCAAGGAAACCCAACAGTAACTGGGCTACAGTCACAAGGTCACAGCAGAAGGCTCAGTGCTATCGTGTGGAGGTTGAGTGTCCCCCAAGTTCCATGTGCTACACAGAAGCTTGGTCCCCAGCCCATCTTGCTATTGTGGGGTGGTGGAACCTTTAAGGGACAGGGTCTAGAGGAAAGTCTACTGGTTATTGGAGGGGTGGCCTTGAAGAAGATATAATGGAACATCCTTCTTTCTTTCTTTGGCTCTGTGTGACCTAGCCATGAGATAAGTGGTTTGTCTCTACCCTCCTCTTTCCCCATGATGTGTTTTCTTACAATAGACCCGGGAGCTAAGGGGTCACTAGATCATCAACAGAAACCTCCAAAACTGAGTCAACATAAATGTTTTCTCTTTGTAAGTTGATGAATTCGAGTATTTGTTATAGCAATGGAAAGCTGGCAAGTACACGCAGTCATATTCCTTGGAGACTGCACCCAGTGGAGATGAGGAACTCCTCTGCCACCTCCTGCTTGTTTTAAGGACATAAGTAAGAGATCTAGGCCTAGGTATCATCACTTCCCAATTTTATTCGATTAGCAGAAGCAGGTTGTAACAATGAACATTTGCAGAAAAGAAGGCAAACTATGACTTAATCCAAGTGAGAACACAACTCAGAGGGAACGGGTCTTCGGATACAGAGAAACAGGTTCCATCTATTCACTCACATGCCATTAGGGAGTTAAATTCCAATTTTTTTCAAATCAAGTCCACTTTCGACATGCCCCCAAGCCTGCATCCCAGCAGCTGAATGTGAGTCACCCCCACACTCAGCCCAGGAACACGTGTCATGTTCTGTACTTAACGCCACCCGAAGCAGCACGGGAAGGAGCTGCAAAAAGCCCAACTAATTATAAGCCTGCCTTCTCCGCTGGTATTATTTGCAAGTAACAAAGGCACCTGCCACATTAATTATCCCTTCTAATAAACAGCTCCAGCCAGTCAACCAAAAAATGAGTCTGGGGGAAGGGAGAGGCATTGGAAATGAAGGTCTTTCCACCAAATCTTTAAGTTCTCCTTGAGATCCATGATGTGCTCATTCATGTGAGGCTCCATAACCTTCACCCAGATCATCAGAGAAGATCCCGGGGCTGCAGTTGAAAACTAAATGTATAAAATAAATGTAATCAAAAGTATCCTTAGAAAAGGAGGATCTAGAAGGAATGGACCCAACCTCCTTGCCGTGGGTTTACAGTTGCAGCGTCACACTAAGGATGAGTTTTGAGGAAATGATAGAAAAAAAGGAAAAGTAATGTGTATTTCACAGTCGTATCTTCTAGACATAGCATTGATTTTTTTTTCTCGTTAATATCCAGAGGCAAATCATACTGTCAAAGGAGCACTGATGATGTACACAGCTTTGTTCTTGGAAATTTGTATGTGGTAAAATACACAAGTCATGTATACTTAATGAATTCTTTGCAATTATTTATTGTGCAAATTTAGCTATCCCTAAATGTGAGGTTTAAGGCCATTTATTATATCTGTGATGTCGTGAAATGATCACCTCTGCTTTACCAAATTCTTTCATCACCCCATATGGAAAATCTGTAACAACCACAACTTCCTCAGTGTTTATACACATGTACAGTATGTCAGAGGGAGTAAAACATTTTTGAATATCAGCAGCCCCCTTAGACATATTCCTAGAGGTACCCACCATACTGAATTCTAGAATGTGGGGTAGATTATAGATTCCAGTTTTCAGATTATAGATTCTATCTATAATCAGAAAAATATAGATGGAATAAAATAGCATGTACTCTTTCAAGTCTGACTTCTTTCTTGTGACCCAAGGGTCAGCCTTAGTGTTGCGTGTATTCAGAGCTGATTCTTGTTTGCAGTCATGTAAAATTCCATTGTGTGACTATCACAGTTCATTTCCTTTCTCTGATCTCCTGCTCATGGACTTTTGAGTTGTTTCTATATCGAGACTATTATTGTAAACAAATTGGCAGTGAATACTGGCGCATACGCCTATAGTGAACACAGGTAATGCTTTCTCTTGGCCATTATATTGGTTTTTCTGAGATTGCCATATCTAAATCCTAGACACTGGACAACTTGAACATGGTGAGGGTGGAGGTCTGAGGTTAAGGTGTTGGGAGGGTCCCTGAGATTTCTCATCTTGCCTTATAGATGACAGTGGTCCTCTGCTGTATTCAACTGCTCTTCCTTTGTGGGTGTCTGTGTTCTAATTTCTTCTTCTTATCTGGAAGTCTGCTATATTATGTTGAGACCTATCCCAGTGACCTCATGTAGCTTTAATAACCTCTATTAAAACCCTGTGTCCAAACACTGTGACATCCCAAGGTTCTGGGACTCAGGTCTGACACCTAACCTCGAGTCCACATTCTTCGAGGATGCTGAGTCTATATAGCATGGTCGGTTTGCCAGGTCTGGGGTGTGTGTTTTTCACCCTTGGGGAGATGGCAAAATTGTGAGCAATCTAAATTTATATGTAAATGAAATTTCTTAAATATTCTCAAGCAGTGTGGACTACTTTTCTAACATAAAAAATAAGATAATTCTTATTTTAAAATATCAGAGAACATGTCTAGTTGGTCATTCCTTGTGGAAGCTATGGAGAGATGACTGTGTTCATTCGGTGTAATGATTTGATACCTTGTCAAAGAGCTCATTCTTCAGAGTGCTTTGGGATCATTCATGTGTTGCTTGGGAAGCCTCTAGAAGACAGGAAAAAACTAGGTCTGATTGGTTGGGATTCGGGTGTCTGTATATGTGGGAGTGTAGGTATGTTGACTTAATTAACCTTAATTAACCCCATGCCTTCCTGGGAACCTTCTTAGCAATCTTTGTAGCCTCTTAATTTGATTAGCAGAGGCATATCAGAAACAACAACAGCAATGTATAGTTATTACAATTACTGATGTTCAGAGAAAGCACACGACTCACCCAAGATCACCTAGCTTGTAAATGGTGTGTGTGGGGTGATGAACACAAATTCTCCTGACTCTTCCCTGAGGACATTTAGTTACTTCTGTGCTATGCTGGGGCCTTTCATCTGTTTTGCTTGCAGAACATGCCATCCTCATGATGCCGCAAGATGAGTCAGTGCTACTTAAGCCCATTTTATAGGCGAAGAAACAAAGGCATTGGCTTAAAGTCACATATCTGATTGACAGGTCCAGCATTCAAACCCAAGATGCACACTCTAGGATGGCTGTAATGAGTTGTATTGTTTGAAATCTGCAATCAACTACGGTAAGCTGAGAACTGGCTTTGTGGCAATCTTGAGGAATGGCTCCATGCACCAGAAATTTCTGCTTTACATGGAGCTGAAATTGGTCTCTCTGCAACTTCACCAAGTTGCTTGCAGTCCCAAGCCCAGCATTTAGCAGTTAATTATATCTTGTCTCCTATGGTACACTAATTGTCTCCGTGACTCCTCCCTTCTCCAGCTTCTGGAGGGCAGAGACCATGTCTTGGAGGTTGAACACCTTGCAGAAAGGCAGTCAAAGCTTATTAAAGAACTATTTGCTCCTTGAAAGTTCCCACCAGGATCTTCCCCTCAGAGCCTCATGCCAGGTGTGTGACAAAACAGAGTAGGAAGGGATTTGCAATTTAAATATGTATACAGTGTAAGTATCATTTGCATTTTCAGTATACACTGTAGACGATACTCAGCAACTTTACATTTAAGGTGATAGTGCTGTCTGTCCCCCAAGACTGTCATTTTCTCCGTGTCGCCTTTCTGTCCTTCAGGATTGTGTGCCTCTCAAATCAGCACCAGGGACATTTAGATCTAGGTTGCACAAAAGAAGGTCATGGGGAGGTTGCCTGGTTGCAATTTTTAAATGTGTATTTATGTGTGTGTGCACGCTTGCTCACATGTGTACGGGCACGTGTGTGTGTGTGTGTGTGTGTGTGTGTGTGTGTGTGTGTGTGTGTGTGTGTTTGCATGTGGAGTCCAGAAAACACCCTTGGGTGTTATTTGGAGATGCACTATTCACATTCTGTTTTGGAGACAAGGTCTCTCAGTGGTCTAGAAGTCACCAGTTAGGCTGGCTGACTAGAGCACCGGGGGTCCTCTTGTCTCCACCTCCTCAGATCTGATACTACAAGCAACTCCCAGCATGCATTATGCATGGGCACCAAGACTCCAACTTGTCCCCAAGCTTGTGAGGTACCACTTTACTAAGCCATTTCCTCATCTCCTGCTGGGTTGAATTTTGTTGGTGCTTTCAAGGGTAGTTGTCTCCAGGTAGGCCCTTGCTCTCAGACACAATTATTCCTACACAGATTTGCTCACATCACCTGCAATGGCCTCTGCCACTCACTGTCTCCTGACCTGAAATCGGCCAGCAGTCATTCAATATCAGGTGATATAGACCCTACTCAGGCAGCATAAGCCAAGAGGGGGAACTTGAATTCATTGACTTGTGTCATTGGACCATCTGGGGACTTCATTTATGGCTGGATGTAGCAAGAGAAATGTCACAAAGAGCTGATTACTCTCTTCCCCCTTCCCTACTCTGTGCCATTGATGGAACCCCATGGGCCTCATTGATGTAATTTACCATCCCTACGCCGACCAGAGTGGGTGGGAGAAACATATATTGGTTAGCTGGTTCTTGGTGAGCTCTCCCCAAATGTCTAGGAGGAGTCAAGGTATTAGAGATCATCTCTAGAGGAAGAGTAAAGAAAACCAAAATGTCCACTACCATTAAGTCCTATGTTATAATTATTCAAACTCTCTTCCGAGCTTCGGGACTTCCTGAATGCCAGAAGTTGGGTGATTTCCCCTGGATCTGAGTATTTAAAGGGAGAGGAAGGGACTAGAGATAGCTTAGCAGTTAAGGTGCTTACCTGTAAAGCCTAATGACCCAAGCTCCCAGGCCCCATATAAAGCTAGATGCACAAAGTGGCATATATGTCTAGAGTCTGTAGCAGCTGGAGGCCCTGGTTTGCCCATTCTCTCTGTCTCTCTTTCCTCTCTCAGCTTTAAAAATATATATAATATATATTTAAAAATTATAAACACACACATATGTATAGATCCCTTAAAGGGGTAGGAAAAGAAACCTTTAATGCACTAGGCAGTCCTGTATTTCCCAACTGTTTATTGAGTGCCGGATGCTGGGATGATACCATGAGCAAATGAAGACACAGTCCCTGCATCCCACTGGACTTGGAGTCTTACAGGTGGATGAAGACACATAAATCACCATGATGGAGGGTGATACATGTTCATACTAGATGTAGGTTCTTGGCCTTGAACTTTCAAGACAACAAGAACGTGGCAACAGAAGAGCCCTTTTCTACATCGTCACAGAGACTTCACAGACAGGAGAGGCAACACGGTCTTAGGTTACAGGAGTGGGAGGGAAGATTTTTGAAGGAGCTGTACACATACACCATGCCGCTCACTCAGGTGTTTTTACAGAGATAGTTTCGTTTTATGAATCTCAACCCACAGCTCTGTGAAGCCACATTTTCTCTTGTAAACGAGAAACAGATTCCCAGGGTGAAGAAATTAGTCTAGTCACCTGATGCTGGAACTTGATGCCCAAATCAGCTGGTACCCAATAAGGAACTGTCACCCAAAACCGGAGGCTGGGTCTAGACTCACTCAAAACTCATGGCTCTAAGTCTAATGTCACTCTCACCCTCTGGGTGTTCTTTTTTGTCCTGAGGTCATCCCTCCATCCCTTGTCACTTGAGGGTCTCTCTGATTGGTCACCAGACTCTTGTAACCAGGTAGGTCATTGTTTAGTAACCTAGGTTCAGAGGGAAGAATTAGGTATCTTTATTGCTCTCCCTGGCAGAGCCTTGAGGCCCTGGCCCAGAAATGCCAACCTCCTTTTCTGGGAAGTATTTTTGTCCTGCATCACTCATCACTAACCCTGTTCCAGACGCCGGGGATGCTGGGGACAGTGGCACAGAGCCAGCCCCTCTGAGCCTGGCTGGGAGTGGGTGGCAGCCGAGATCTGGCCTATTTTGATCATGTGATGAGCGTGAACTTCTGCCAATGAGGCCCAGCCATCCCCACACACAGAAGGACCGCTTGTGGTCTCAAATGTCTAAAATGTCAGACCCAGAGTAAGCACACGGCTGTTGGCATCAAAGATACCCACCGACCATTTCTTAAACTCATTTTAAAACCTCAACCAATAAATCTGGTCAGATGAAAGGCCTTCCAGGTCTTCATAATAAAGGTTAATAAATGATTAAAGTGGAATACACATTTCCAAGGTGGATATTTTTCTGTCCTTGTTAACAGCAAAATAATAATGGTCCTTATTTTGGGGGTATGTTTGTGCATACATTACTGTGTGTGTTTGCACCTGTGGGTGCACTCGTGCATGTGTACGTGAAGGCCAGAAGACAACCGTGGGTGTCATTTCCCAGGTTCTATTTACCTTTTCTTCAGACAGAGAGTCTCTCACTGGCCTGTAACTTGCCATGTAGGCTGGGCAGCTTGGTCAGTGAGTCCCAGGGATCCACCTGTCTCTGCCTCCCCAGTGCTGAGATCACAGGCACATACCACCATGTCTGACTTTTTAAAATATGGGTCCTGGGGATTGAACTCAGGTCTTTGTGCTTGCAAGACAAACACTTTCCTCACTGAGCCATCTTCTTAGGCCCAACACTCCCTATCTTTGGGGGAGCTTCTCCTACTGAGTTTACACAGACACCTATATTATTGATAAACTTTACAACATTCCTTCAAGGCGCAAAATGATTATGCTGATTTCATAGTTAAACTGAGGCTGGGAAAAGAAAATAAACTTGCCTGAGGTAATACAGCCAGAGTTGAAATTCAATTTGTATCTGACTTTCAATTATTTATTCACAACACATATTGAGTGCCTATTGTATGCATCCATTGTTTTGGCTTCAGGAGAAGAGGTACGAATTCCAGCTCTCCCAAAGTTTATATTATTCTTATCGATTGTGAACTACAATCTATCAATAATTGTGTCTCAGGGATGGTAGGTACTGTGTAAATTAAGTGGTTGGGGAATGATAGTGGGGGACTATCTGATTATTAATAGTTGAAGAAGGCTTCTCATAGAAGGATGAATAGAGATCAGGACAGCAGAGATCTGAAAAAGGGAGAGGTGGTCATACATTTACTTGGAGGAACAGTGTTCCAGGCAGATGGAACAGCCTGCTGCAAAGGCCATGAGGTAGGATGTCTTTGCTAAGAAGGGGAAGCCATCAAGGGCAAAGAGGACCCATAGTGATAGCACTGTATAGCTACTAGGAAGACTTTGGGGGATGGGAGGTTGTGTACTGATGAGAGCTGTGCCTTGTTTGATGTATGTCATGGATGGTGCAGGTTGTCTGTGGAGAACAGACTGCAGAGGGGCCAAGGTGGAGCCCAGGGGTCCAGTTAGGAAGCAACGACAGTGATCTAGGTAAGTAAGATAGAGCCATGGGCTGGAAAGCAAGCATGAGTCAATTTCAAATGGATTCTGAGGGAAATGGTGCAGGATTGGCTGGTGGCCTAGATCCGTGTTGTGAGGGAAAGGAACAGGCCAAGAATGACTCTAGAGATTTTTGTTTGCACAACTAGAAGGTGCCACCAGTAATATGGCTCGACTTTTGGCCAAAGCTGGTTTTGAGCAGAGTGGCGTCAAAAGGTCAGGTCTGTACCTGGGGAGTGAAGGGGAGGTCCTCAGGGGCAGCTGGACTGAAAAGAAGACACTGGAGGTGAAAATGTAGGAATCCTCACCATAGTGACAGAATTCAGCAGCACAGGATAGTGGGAGCCACTGGGAAGTGTGAGGAGAGAGCAGAGAATGAGTTAGGGGCAGTCCCAGAGTGAAGAGGACTGAGAAATAAGGGCCAGCTGAGAAGGCAGAGAGGGCATAACCAGTGTGTAGGATGATGACAGAGGTCAATGCCTTGCAGCCCATACTTTCTGCACGGAGTCAGATGAGGGTTCATCAGCTATTTCAACACATTTGATGTCATGGCTGACCCTGATGGAGGCACCCTCTGTCCATCATCTATCTGTCTGTCTGTCTATCATCTATCTATCGATCTATCTATCTATCTATCTATCTATCTATCTATCTATCTATCTATCTATCTCTCTCTCTCTCATCTTTCTATCTATCTATCTATCTATCTATCTATCTATCTATCTATCTATCTATATCATCTATCGATGTATCATCTATCTATGTATCATCTATCTATGTATCATCTGTCTATCTATCTATCTATCTATCTATCTATCTATCTATCTATCTATCAATCATCTATCATCTGTCTGTTTGTGGGCATGTGAGTGCATGCCAGGGTGCACCTCTGCAAACAAATGGTAGCCAGATTCTTGTGCCACTTTTAAAATTTTTTATTGGAATAAAATTATCTATATTAACAAAACAATACGCTGAGTTTCATAAGTTATTAGAGAAAATCAGGATGACACACCCCTTCATCTATTAGATATTCTGCCCCCCATGGCTCTTACATTCTTTCTGCCACCTCTTCTACAAATTTCCTTGAGTCATGGTGGGTGAGTTTAAATTTTGCATAATTGTTAGGCTTTTAAGAGGCTCTGAATTTGTGTTGTGCCACTTTTTGCATGTGGGTTATGTGGGTGGTTAGGGAATTGAACCCAAGCAGATAGACTTTGCAAGTAAGACTCTAACCACTGGGAAATCTTCTCAGCCCTGAGATCATTGTTTCTGTATGTTGACAGGAAGGAAAAACAAAGACTAGAACAGGAGCTGGGTAGACCACAAAAGCTTTCTTCAAAGATGAGAAAGAATACAGCACGCCTGTGTTCTCAGAGGGATGGCAGGGCGCAGAGGGAGACTTTCATGGCAAATCAAAAAAGAGGGTGCTGCAAGAGCATGTCCCTGCCTTGGTTGGAGGGGGCAGGACTCCCAGCACAGCCAGGCCCCCAGCCTGTGTTCCCTGAGCTCTGCTAGGTAATGTCACCCCAACAGGATGCGCTCTTGACTTCTTCCCTCGGAGACATTTCCAGCTTCCTGAAGGCCTCTGCTGCTTGGAAGAACAAAGCGCAGCTATTTTTGCTGCTGCTGCAGCCATGAATTAGAGAGCAGAGAGAAAGGGGAGGTGACAGGACTTCCTCTGAGCTGCTGGATTTAGGTGTGAGTGGTGAGCATAGCCTGCTTGTGACATCACCTTGCTGGGACTTTTGCAAGGTTGGGAGGCTTTTAAAAAAGGGAGTGAAATCAAAATTGACAAAGACCACTCAAGTCCAAGTATGGAAGTAACCTAAGAAGTTGAATCTAAGGAAGTCGTGCTGGTTACCTTTAAGAGCATTCAAGCAACAAATGTCACAATGGGAGGAGGAGGAGGGGGCCAAAATGGTCTCAGTGAACCCTGGGGTTCACAGCATATTTGGAGAGTTACATACACAGAAAACTGAGCGTGCAGAGGGCAGGCTGGGGTAGCCCAGGTGAGCCTGAAAGAAGCAAGCCCTGGGCAAGACTTCAAGGAGGAACAGAGTCTATGCAGGGGAACTTGCTTCAGTGTGCTTCTGACACAGGGAACAGAGCTTGGGAAACAATGATATGTTATCAGGAAACACTTACCAAGTTGGTTGAAATTGGGACTTTATCCCAAGTGTTGGGGGTGAGAGGATCCTTTCAAAGATTAAAAAATGGACCTGGACAGAAGGCTGAGCAGTTAAAGGAGCTTATTTTGTAAAGCCTGCCAGCCTGGGTTCAGTTCAGCAGTACCCAGGTAAAGCCAGATATGCAAAGTGGAGTGTGCATCTGGAGTTCATTTGCAGTGGCAAGAGGTCCTGGTGGGCCCATTCTCGAGCTCTCATCTTTCTCTCTTTTTCTGTCCTTGCAAATAATTTTTTTTTAAAAAGCTATTTTAAAAATGTAAGATTTAACAGTTTTTTTGTTTATTGTACAAAAGAGAGGGTTCATCCTGACATTTCAAACACATATAGATCACTGTACTTCGCTTGTATTTGCTTCATTGCTTTCTACCATCTCTCTCCTCTTTGCTTTTCCCTCCTTCTTATATATTCCCCCTTTGGCATCCAGGCCATATATATATATTATATATATATATGTATATATATATTATATATATATACACACACACTTTCATGTCATATATGCTGTTAAATCTATATTCTGCATATGAAAGAAAAATGTGATATTTTGTCTTTCTATCTCTCTCCTGGTTACTCTCTCTGATTCTCTACCCCAGACCCTTTTAGAATGGGCTTGGAGCTCAGGGGTAGGGTGAGTGCTTGCTCTCTGTTGAAGGAAGGATCTTTTATAATTTTTATTGAGAACTTTAATATATGAACATATTGAAAATTGACCATATTCCTATCCAGTTCTATTCTTAGGTTTTACCTCCCACCCCCACACACCCCTACTCCACCGAGGGCCTTACTCAGTGGGGTCATTGGTAATCAGTGTGAGTCATGAATGCATCAGGCCAGAGCCTGTAGAGGAGGGACAGTGTGAACAACAGGGGTAGATACATTAGGAATGCAAAGCAGAAACTTCTGGAAGAAGAAGCAGGTTAGTTTCCCAGGCAGTCCCTCCACAAATGAAAAGGCTAGCTAATTCACCCTGTGGGTGGTCCAATGACAGCTTTTTCCAAAGTTGGGGGGGGGAGTCTAGAGGTAAGTATGGAAGAAGAAAGAGAGGTTTTGAAAGCTGGCTGTGTATCCAGTCAGTGTTTTGTGCAGAATTGTGAAAAAAACTGTCCCTTAAATTTAAGAATTAAGCTTAGGGGTTTTTGTGTCAAGATTCGTTGGTTTCTGTCACACTGGCTTATCCTTTGTTGATTGAATGGCTATGGCTGTGGGTCCCTTGTTCATCCAATCATTCTCTATGGGGTTCCATATGAATCCTCCCCCATATGACTGTGGTGGTGGCTCATCTCATGCCAGGATCTCAGCTTTCTGCCTGCAGTTGGTTGGTAGGGTTATATGGGCCACAGCTCCCTCGCCCTCCCCTCCCCACTCCACTGGATAACCTCCTCCATGGGTCGTCTGGATCAGTCCTTGTGACAGGGGACCATGGATAGCCTAGTATTCAGCCAGGTTCTCCTGGCCATGCCTCTGGATAATCTTCCCCACCACGGCTCTCACAATCTTTCTGCCCCCTCTTCCGCTCAGTTCCCTGAGTCGTGGTGGATGAGTATTAAGGCTGCTTTAAGGTTGTGAGCTTAGGGGTCTTTGTGTCGGAAATCATTGGTTTCTGTCTCACTGTCTTATCCTGTGTTGATTGAATGGCTGTGGCTGTGGGTCCCTTGTTCATCCCAACATTCTCTGTGGGGTTTCATATGGATTCTCCACGGTATGACTGTGGTGGCTCCTCTCTTGCTTTTGTAAGTGTATGAGGGGCATATGCACCCATGCGTGTTCATGTGTGCACAGAGAGCAAAGGATAATAGCAACTGTTGTTCCTCAGGAATGCCACCCACCTATTTAATGACAGGATATCTCAAGCACCAACATGCCCAGCATTTGGACATGGGAGCCAAGGATTGAACTCAGGTCCTCCTGTTTGCAAGGTCAGCACTTCCCCAACTGAGTGGTCCCACAATACCTTTATGTCCATTTTTTTAAGACAGTTTACTGTAAGTGAGCCATATTAAAGGTAATAAAAGTGATGAATACTCCGATTGTGCCTGGAGAGGGTATAACCGTGAGCAGGAGTCATAGGAAGGGATAGAGAGTTATGAATAAAGCACTACTCCAGTTCGGCAGCCAACATCACATGCAAGATGCCTCCCATTGTATGAAAGAAATATCCAGAAAGGCCTAATCTAAGTGAAGAAAGCAGTGATTGCCTGGCCTGAGGAGCTGCTCAGGGGGATGATAGAAAAAGTTCTAAAATTCATTTGTGTTGATGGTACCTGATTCTGGTTCTACTACTGATTCTGGCTCTGTCATTCACTACAATTTTATGGAAGTTTCAGTAAAACTTCTTGCATTGTGATTGTGGAGCTGAGGAGATGGCTCAGTGGGAAAGAGTACTTGCTATGCAAGCATGAGTGTCTGAGAAGACCCAAGTTCAAATCCCGGCATCTGCACAAAAAGCCAGGCAGGAACCCACACTACATGCCTGCAATCCCAGTCCTGTAGGGAGTAGACAGGAGAATCACTGGAGCTCGTTGGTCAGCCAGTCTGATGAAAACAAGGTCAAGACTAGGTTCAGTGAGAGTCTGTCTCAAGGAAACCACTCAGAAGAGCCATAGAGGAGCACACCTGAATTGTTGTCTGGCTTCCACGTGAACACACATAGGGCACACACGTGTATACACTGTACATACACACACCACACCATGTACACTGTACACAGACATATCAAACAATGTGATTATGGCATGCAATGGCTGACGTTTTGGGAATATTAGGCAATGTTGTGGGGTGAATGTGAAATGTCTGCCCCCTACCTGCCAGGCTCGTGTGTTCAAACACTTGGTCTCCAGCTGGTGGCAGTTTTGGAAGGTTGTGGAAACTTTAGAAGGTGGAGCCTCACTGGAGGAAGAGGACTTGGGGACAGGTCTTGAGATTTTATAACCTGCCACCCCTTCGTTTCTGTTCTCAGCTTCCTGACTATAGAAGCAACGTGCCCTGCTGGCTTCCTGCATTTGCTGCCATGTCTTCCACGTGACGGACTGCATTCCTTCTTAAATTGTGAGTATATATATATATATATATATATATATATATATATATATATATATATATATATTCTTCCTTCCTTGAGTCATAGTATTCAAACTGTGACCATTGGAGCTGCCCAGGGATACACAGAAGTCTTTGGGGATGAGCAGTCAGTTCTGTTGTAAGACAATAGCTACCTGTTCCAGTTTATTTTATAAATAGCTTATATTAGAAACTTGGATGCTTCTAGAATGAAAACTATCCCAGAGCAAAGGTAGGTCCACTCAGAACCAGCTGATGACACAAACAGCAGGTGGGACCAGAAAGACTAGGTGTCATGGTTTATTTATGAAGATGACTCATGCATTATTGATTTAAAAAGACGGTCAGTAATGCAGTTACTTTCTTGCTGGCTGGGACAAAACACCAGGCCAAAGGCAGCGTATGGGGGGAAAGGTTGATTTTAGGCTGATAGTTCCCAGGAGAGGTTTCATCATGGCATCAATCACAGCAAGGCAAGAAGCACTTCAAGTAAGCTAGCGCTTGTAAGGGGACTTGGGCCATCTCACCGCAAGGACCTCCCCAAGCAGCACACCTCCTTCAGCAAGGCTCCACCTCCCAATTTACCACTAAGTGGGAATGAGTATGAGGCTTAATCACAAACACAGGAGGCTGTGGGGACACTGCACATTCAAACCACCACAGTCACACACCACTTCTGAGGGCAGAGAATAGAAAACATGAACCAGTGTGCACTCATTGGGTGTGTTGGATGGGCATGCATTGGATTCTTGTCCAGTCTTGAAACCTTCACAGAAACTCTGTGTAGGCTGAGAAGCAGTGTCTGCTCAGGAGTCCAAGAGAAAATTGCTTTGGGGGATGAGATCCTGGAGCTAAAAATGCCTGCTTGGTGGTGCAGAGGGTGGACAACCCCGTCACCGAATTTCCACTGGCTTTCTAAACTTGTACAAATTGAAATAATTACCACTGTGATTTCCTTGACAGGGAGACATTTGAAGATTGGAGATGAAGACATCTGGGCCAGTGACAGGGAGCCGCAGCCTCCCTCATGGAAATCCCATCTGCGTGAGGCCAGCCCCTTCAGCGCAGATGGAAGATGGCATGGGAATGTCTCTAATGCCTTCATTCAGCAGTGACTACAGCTACCTCACGTGCCTTCAGGGCTGGGGATATTCCACCCTGGTTGTGTCACTCAAGTGTAGCTTTTCAAATGGATCTCTATGCCTCCTCCTTGAATGCCAACTGTAGAAAAAGCGCCCTAAAAAATCATCCATTGAAAGCCACTGAGCAGTGCCACATTCACCAGTAGCTTCCTATCTGATTAAGAATAAAGACCAAAGAACAGTAAGTGGGCAGAAGGTTCTCCCTAACCTCAGCCTGTGCTGTCCACAAGTTCTAGAGTTCAAGTGTAGCTGGTTGGAAGACAGCCATGAAGCACATTGAATGTATTTGGAGAAAAGAAGACGCCCTCTCTCCCCCTTCTTGTCCCTCTCTGTCTTCTCCTTCTCTTTCTCCCTCTTCTGCTTCTGCTTGCCCCTCTTCTTCTCCTCTTTCTCCCTCTCTCCTTTCTCCTTTTCTTCCCCATTTCTCTTAATATTATTTGAGACAGCGTGTCTTTTGTAGCCCAGGCTGGTCTTGAACTCCCTATGCAGTCAGGGTTGACCTTGAACCTTTTATCCAAGTGTGGAGATTACATGCATCCACTGTCATGGCTCATTTATGCAGTGCTGGGAATCAAACTCAGGACCTCATGCATGCAAGAAAAGCACTCTACCACTGAGATACATCCCGGGCCCCATCTATTTTGAAACAATTCGAGGTTAGTTTCCAGCTGAATGTGTCCTGAATGGGATGTCTGTGTTAGTCATTCACATAAGATGTCAAGGGGAGCTTATTCCTTAGATCCAGTTCCCTGGGAAGTCAGCCTGAGACAGAGATTTCCACATAGTATATTTTTCAGGGATGATCCTGGAGATTAAATATCTGCTGGGGGCCTGATGAAATTAACAAGGCCAGAGGATAAAACCATGACTTAGTTACAGCAAAAGCCTCAACTCATCACATAGCTAGCTCTGGAGCTGGGGCAGCCACAAGAGATAGCTAGAGAATGAGGGTTGAGCCCAAGTATGCAGTATGGCTTCGGGTGGGGCAGGGAGCTTTGGCTTTGGAGAACAACTCAGGTGGAAGATTCTGAGAAACACCAACTTTCCTGGGGTCGGACCTGAACTTGGTGGGACTCAATTGCACTCAGCATTAACTCGGGTGATGTCTGAATGATGCTATTAACAAGATGAGCCAGGTGATTCCAGGGGAGTGTTAGGAGAATGGCTGTTATATAGAGGAGAGGCTTTGTTAGTTTCCTGAGTCTTAGGACTCCTTCTTCCAGGAAGGAACATGTCAATTCAGAGGAAATAGTTCTACAGCACTGGCCTGTGCCAGGTTATCACTAGAAGAAGAAAACCTGACATCTTCAATATGTACCATGCTATAGCTTTTCACCATTTTTGAACTTTGAATTTAATTTGTTTGTTGAATGTGTATGTGTGTATGCATGTTCGCATGTGTACGGGGCACATATTTGCACGTGTAGACAGGTTGCATGTGAGGACAGAGGTTGAAGTTAGGTGTCTTCCTTGATCCTTTATTCTTTACTGAACCCAGAACTCACCATTGTAGGTCAGCTTGCCCTCAGGATCCCTACCTTGGTCTCCAGAGACCTCGGGTCTAGGAAAGTCATCACAGCTGCCTGGCTTTGATGTGGGGGGCTGTGGATCTGCTGAACTCTGGTTCTCACACTTGCACAGGACTTAATCCACTGAGCTATTTCCCCAGTGATGACTTCTAGACATTACACATGTTGTTCCAGCTTCTTAAATGCTTAGCCTTCTCTCATGCCAGGAGGATTCCTGGTCATTGTTCAAGAGGTAGCTTTGATGTGATGTCCTTGCTTCTCATAAGGGTGGGGACAGCTGCCTGACCTCAGAGCTGTCTCAGAAGCTTGTGGGGACCTTTGCCCTGCCCCCTTTCCTGGGGCGTTTGAGATGATGTATTTTAGCATTCTGTTTAGAATCTGCCTCCTTTAAGGGAGCTGCAGAGACCCTTCTTTGCTAACACACCATGATGTGTGCTTGGGAAGGTCTGGAGAATGTATACATGACCATGAGCACAGCGGTAGGTGAGTATGTATTGCCCAAATGGTGAGGGAACAAGATGGGGTGGTAGCCATGTGATGCGTGTGTGAATGAGAGCCTTTGTCGGTTACTGCTGCAATGATGGATGAGTGAACGAGGCCAGCAGGGTGTGAGCATGAGCTCAGGCCTTCTCTTCTGAGCTGTGGCTGGATCCATTCTTTTATCAGGGGGAGGCTCAAGTCTACTCCATACCCACCCACCCTCCCTGTGTGGCTTAGCATAATAAAGGCAAAAACAGTCTTGTTTCTCCAAAGGGAGAAAGAGCTTGCTTCCTGGCTGTATGCTTGGAGTGGACAAGAGCCTTAGGGGTGTTTGGGGGGGGGGAGATGATGGAGGGATTGAAGATAGCTCTCAGAGTTCTCAGTGTGAAGGTCAATGCACTCTGGAATTCATGATTTGTTCTTTTTGGTGGTGTTAGGTGGCAACTTTGACAATCGGAGAAACTCAGCACAAACACGCTATTGTGATTTGGATGTAAAACGTCCCCTATGGACTTATGTGTTGACAGAGGAAGTAGTAGAACCTTTAGGAGGTGCGGCCTAACTGGAGGAATTGGGGTGCTGAAAGGTAGGCTTCAGGGCTTATCCTGAGGCTTGCATCTTGTTTCCCTCTGCCTCTAGATCCTCTCAGAGACGAGCAAGCTCCCATCAACATCAGCCATGAACCACCTCTGCTGTCTTGCCTTCCCCACCATGATGGACGGCATCCCCTTAAGCTTGAGGCAAAATAAATCTTTCTCCCTCAAGTTTCTTTAGCCAGGTATTTTATCATAGTGACAAGGAAAGATAGGTTTTCACATACAGGCATGTGCAGTTGCATGTGAAATTTTGGATAATTAATAGAAAGCCATATGTCCAAGGAAGGAAAGATGCATGGACTCTAGCTTCAGAGCCCCTGGGATTTATAAGAGTCTGCACACCTTCCCACTAGCATCTCAGGCTGAATCCTAGAGTATATATATATATATATATATATATGCTTTATACTTTTCTTGTGAATTGTGTTCATTTCTTGTTAGATTGCTGAGTTAGCTGTCGGTTGAATTGGGTTGAATTGACACCCTCTAGCTTGAGAAACAGGGGCACCTCTCAGCTGACTTTCTCAAAATCTCACACATGGAGAGGATCCTGTACCATTTATAATGTAGCCGCCGAAACTGACGTTACTAATTGGATAAATCTTCCTCGACACTTTCCATCTTCAGCCCTCAGAAGGACATGTGTATCTTTTCTCCCCGAAAGTCTCATGGGGAAAACAGGACTGTAGGAGTATGATCACATCTGGGCGAGCACAGGAGCACCATGATGACAACAGCATAATTGACACTTAGCCATGCCTTTGGCCTTCCTTCCTCTCGGCCATATGCTTTACATGGAACATCCAGGTCTTCTCCAGGCAAGACTCATGAAAACCCAATCCTGGCGGGGGTGGGGCAGCCCACTTCATTGAAAAGTATTAACAGCTGAGGTGGAAACACATTAGAATTCAATTTATCCTGAACCTGGCACTTAATGAAGGGTGTTTAATTTCATTAGCACAGCTTGGAGTTTGCCCTGTTCTCAGGATTTACACAAGGGAGAGAGATGTGTTACTGTCAGGCCACAAGCAAAGCAGAATGGCAAAGAGGGAAAAGCCTCTCATTGGGGATTTGCTGGAGTGTGGGGAGGAGGCATTGGGACACGATATTGGAAGAAATCTGAGCTGTGATGACACTTTGAAGAACTAGTTGGGAATATCCCTGGAAGCAAAAACAGCATATGTCAGTCAGCCCTGGTATGTGGACATGCTTTCTAGGACAGGGAAGATGCCCACTCCATTACAGAACATGCTGGAAACAACCTGAGTGCCCAGTGATAGGGATTGGCTCAGTAATAAATCCATTCACACACCGGTCCACGTTGCATCCTTTTTTGGGAACAAGAAAATAGTTCAACGTGCTCTAAGGACTCCTATCCACAATATATTTTTTAATGGAAAAAAAGGGGCTGAACAGGGCTCACAGTATACTTTTGAGGATAAGAAATAGGGAGATGTAGATATTGGGGTATCAGCGGAGGTCTAAACACAGGCAAATACACACGTATGCACTTACAATAATGAAGTAACCAGAGAGAATTGGGAGATGTGGTTTATATCTGTTTTCATTACATAAACATTACTGTTTGAATTTCTATCACACACCTACATTAATTTTTTCAATCATTTCTAACTATGCTTTGTAAAAACATAAGAAACTCATTTATAAATAAACACCTATTTCTCAGGCTTATTTATTCATTTATTCTCTAAAGTCCTCAGGGAGGACTTTACACTTGAGGATGCCCTGGGAGCGGTAGACAGGGCGATGCTCCCATTTCCAGGCTCCCTCAACCACAACCCTGCAGCAGGCTTCCTAGCTCCCCAATTAGTTTCAGGAAGAAGCTAGAGGGTGATGTTCTAGGAGGTGCTGATGTCTCCCAGCCTCTGTGCTGGGTGATCTGTGTCCCACCCCATCTAATCTGTCACTCAACTCCCAAATTTGAGATGAGAGCCAAATGTGTGATTGGATGAATGAATGAATGAATGAATAAGGAGCAAATGGAGGGCATGGACTTCCATTGAAAGAGTGCTTGTGGTTGGTCTTCAGAGAGAGGGAATGTGCTGAGCGGAGCCTAAGACCTTCAGAACCCCTGTAGGTTGCTGAAGGCAGGCCCGAGAAAACCATCATTTCTACTGCTAGCTCCAGGGGGTGTGTGAGTGATAAATACCAAGGATTCATACCCAGGGTATGCACCTGGTAGTCATAGACAGGGAGTTCCCAGGGGGCTTGCTTAATATAACAATTGTATATATTTTAAAAATATGACTCCAGGAACCACTAGTCAGTTTCTTTCTCCTCCTGTCATGTTCCTTGAATCCCGAGGGACTTGTCTATTCTCCCAGACAGTTGCCTATGTGACGAAAAGTCTCATTCTTCCAACAGATCTGTACTCGGCACTTTGATTAAGAATGCTATTTAAGAAATCACAATCGGCCATTTGTCCTTTAAGGAATCCTTCTCCCCTTTCAGGTCTTTATTCTGTGTAACTTCCTTCTTCCCTTCCTTCCCTCCTTTCTCTCTCCCTCTCTCCCTCATCTCCTCCCTCTCTCCATCTTTTCCCTCTTTCTTTCCTTTCTCTTTCTTCTTCCTCTTTTATTTTTTAAAGACAGAGTTGAAGGTAAGGTAAGTTGGCCTCAAACTCGCTGTGTAGCCAAGGATGACCTTGAACTTCTGATCCTCTTAACTCTTCAGTGCTAGTATTACAGGTGTAATACTTGGCGCTGGGGATGGAACCCGGGGCTTCCTGCAGCTAGGTAAACACTCGGCCAAGTGGAGTCACATTCTCTGCCCTGTTTGTTTCTTGTAAACATAGATGGTGTAGGGCACTGGGTTCTTTTTCTGCTTCAGGCTGCTCAGAACCAACTCTGCTGTCTGTGTCTAGCACTGTAGCGGGTGAGCTGAGGATTAGAATTTAGATAACGCCCAGAAAAAATTCCAATGCACCAAAATTTAAGGAATACCTGAGTTCTTATCTACAAAGTTAAAGAATTAAAATCATAAACAACAAGATATTAAGGTATAGTGGAAGACTATTATTTAAGGGAACATGGAGTTCTCTAGCCACCAGTGTGGGGAGAAGACGTGGGGAGTTTAACAGAACTTATGCTGTTCAGCTAAACAAGCAGAAAGGAGAAATATCATGAGAAGGAAAGATTCAGGTGGAAGAGAAATCCAGCCCCTCACCACAGGCTGTGGTGTGGGGCTGGGGAGACCTTACTGGTCCCTAGAGAGTCAGAGATCCTTCTTCTAGGCCATGCGGGTGAGGAAGAGACAGAATTATCTGTTTAGTGAATATTTCCTTTCCCAGGTGAGCAGGGAAACAGGTGGTTGGTTCATACCTGACCAAACAGTTTTAGCACCTAGGTTTGAACTCTAGCTAGACACCCCCCACTCAAGGGGAGGGGGTCTATGGAGCTTGTCTGAAACTGTCACAGCACAGTTTCTATTTTTGTCTGTGGAACTGGGTCCTAAACCTTCATTTTTTTTTTCCTACAACTCTACCTGGTCTCTATCTTGCTTTATCTTGTATTATAAGAACCCTAAAAAGGCATTTTGGGGGCTGGAGAGATGGCTCAGTAGTTAAAGGCACTTGCTTGCAAAGCCTGGTGGTTTGGGTTTCATTCCCCAGTACTTACATAAAACCAGATGCACAAAGTGGTACATGCTTCTTACATTTGTTTTCAGCAGCAGCAGGAGGTCCTGGCATGCACATTCTCTCTCTCTCTCTCTCTCTCTCTCTCTCTCTCTCTCTCTCTCTCTCTCTCAAATAAATAAAAAATAAATATATGTTTTTAAAAAGACATTTTGGAACAAAGCAAGTGTATTCATTTCCTTTGGTTACTGTAGTAAATCCCCACTAGCTAGGTGGCTGAAAATAACAAAATTTTTTCTCATCATGGTTCTGAGGACCAGACATCCAAGACCAAGATGCCAACGATATTAATTGGAAGGTGTTTTGAAAAGTGCTGGAAGCTAGAAGGATCTAGCCTATGCTTGTTTCCTATCTTCTGGTGGCTGCAGCACGCATGGGCATTAATTTTTCTTAAATATTTATTTATTTGTAAGCAGAGAGAGATATAGAAGAGAGACAGACAGAGAGAATGGGTGTGCCAAGGTCTCCAACCTCTGCAAATGAACTCCAGACACTTGTGCCACTTTGTGCATCTGGCTTCATGACTTTTTGATGCTGGATGTTGTGTTAGATTGGTCCATTGCTGAGACAGTTACCTGAGAGTAGCCGTGTAAAGAAGGAAACATTTGCTTTCCATCATGGTTTTAGAGGTTTCAGTCTGTGGTGATGTGGCAGTTACCTTCTCATTGCTGGGACGAAAACACCCAATCAGAAACAGCATATAGGAGGGCAGGGTTTATTTCCACTTATGGTTTTGATGGGAGGTTTTATTTTATTTTATTTTAAATATTTTATTTATTCATTTTCAAGCAGAGAGAGAGAGTGTGTGTGTGCACCAGGGGCACCACCTTGTGGGTCTGGCTTATGTGGGTCCTGGGGAATTGAACCGGGGGCCTTAGGCACTGGAGGCAAGTGCCTTACCCACTGAGCCATCTCTCCAGCCCTGATGGGAGGTTTTAACAAGGTGGGGAAAGCAGGACAGGCATGAGCAGGAAGCCTGGGCCACATCAGCAGAAAGAAAGTCGTCCAAGTATTGGTTTTGGAGCTGGGCTATATTACCTCAAAGCCCACCCCAGTGACACACCTTTTCCAGCAGGACTCCACCTCCCCAAAGCCCCCCAACTTTCCAAAATTGCCACCAAATGAGGACCAAGTATTCAAAACCTATAAGCTTATGGGGGACATTTCATTCAAACCCCCACAGTTGGTTGGCTCCATTGTTGTAGGTCTGTGATGAGGGGAAACAGCATGGAGGAAAACCATGGAGAAGCAAAGCAGCTCACCACGGGGAAGAGTACCAAGAAGGTGTCAGGAACCAGCCCACTTCCTCTAACGAGGCCCCACTTTCCACAGCCCACAACATCCAAATAATCTATTCCTCATTTGAATCCATTGATGACCACTGCCACAGACGCATCCGGAGGTGCGCTTGACACATCTCCGAGGTGCCTCTTAATCTGATCAAGTCGATGATCATGATGGACTACCACCAACACTTCGAGTTCAAATCCCGTAGCTGTTTGATTCTATGCATGGCCTCGGAATTTTTGTTTCCTTTCTTCTCTTGCTTAGTGTGATTCAGTGATGCGTATCAACAGAGTTCAGTGTGATACTTCTGTAAACACAGACAGCGAGCATTGACCCAATCAAAACAATTAGCATTGCCTTTTCCTATTACTTCTTTCTGCTGTGGCCTCTGAGCTTCTCTTTTCTAGATCTTTCTACATTGATCTCCATTTTCCTATCTATGAGAAGGAGATGATTAACACTATGAGGTATAGCGAGGATAAAATGTGTTGGTGCTTCAGGCAGTACCTGGCCTCGTGTAAGCGCTCAGTACACAGTGACTATCTTTCCTCTTTAATTTCCTCCATAAAGACAAGGGCTTTCCCAATGGCTCTACCTGGCCTTGAAGCAGAGGAGGTATCAATGTCTTGAAGCCCCAAACCCCTGAGACTCAGGATTCCCCACCATAGCTACTGACCCTCCTGCTGGAGCAGGGAGGCTGGGTAACCCTCTTTTCCTAAAAGCTAAGGAAAGCAGAGTCTTTCAGAAATAGGCTCACTTGCTGAGGCGTTCTCAGAAACCCATTAACTCCAGTGTTACTGAACATCTGAATGCAATTTGCAGGCTATAATAACATCTCTCTCGTTAGCACATGTTTATGCCGGTCTATAATTTTCTCTTCCATATGAAAATAGACCTGTCATCTTAAGGTGGTCGGCCAGCTGCCTCTATAATATCGCTAATAAGCAGGAAGATCCTGCATTCTGTTGGCAGAAATGTGCATTTCTGCTCTCAAGCAGCCTTTGGGGTGTCTACTTCCTGTGCGTCATTTAGGAGGGAGAAATGGTGGGACCCCAGAAGAAATGACTTAGGAACTACCAGACTGAGAAGTATGGAACAAACATTATTTTTAGAGTTTCTGCTTTGTGCCAACCAGACCCTAGGCTCTCTCTATATTTAGTAATATTTCATATATTTTGTATATGTCCAGATGTCCAAGTTCCCCAAGGGCATTTTCCAAATATGGTGCCTGAGGTTCTCCAGACTTGTGGAGTTGGAACCTAGTGGGTGACACTTTAGCATCTAACTTTTCAGTATATTTTTTCTTCTTCTCTCTCTTTCTCTCTACCTTTCTCTACATATTTCGGGGTTAGAGGGAAGCTAAAACTTTATAGCACATGGGGGAAAAGAAATGATTTTTTTCTGAGGAAGTAAAAGGGCACAAATACTCTTTATGGAAGTTATTTTTCCTAATTACAAGTGATTATTAGAGAAAAAAGTGAAAACAATGTCGTTCTCACTCCAGGGACAATAACTATAAGCCACCTCGAATCTACCTGTTTCTATTTTCTGATTCATGTACAGAAGGGTACACTTACAAAGAACACAGTTCTAAACTGCAACAGTAGCCATAAACTCCAATAACTATTGAGGTCAGGGAACTCTAATTAAATTCCAGGAGTCACACTGATCCACAAGAAAAGACATCAAAGCCAAGAAGGACTATTTGAGACAAAGAAATCATTCAGTGGAAGAAGGTAGGAGAAGGGAGACGGGGCAAGAGAAGGGGATGCTGAATTATGATCAAAATCCATTACATACGTGCATAAAATTGTCAGTAAAATAAATAGAAGGCTTGTTCTTTCACACACCAGACACAGATCACTTAAGCTTCTTTCAAAGGTTCCTTCTCTTCACAGATAACTGGATAATTTAAATCCCCTCCCTGCCAAAACCAGCCAGCTAAATGATATCCGGTGCACTGGTTCAGCAAGTATCACTGAGTGCCTACTGTGCACATGGGTGTGGGGGCTGGACTCTAAGGGGACATCGCTGTACCCTCGTGGGGGCCCCTTTCCAGTGGAGTAAGGCATGAGCATAGCTGATTGCATGAGAAAATGAATGCTGCAGTGAGAAGGAAGGAGAACGCCTGGGATCCCATGGAGTGATGCTAACTTGGTCCTCATAGTCCAGGAAAGAAGAGAGAGTGATGGTTGAGCTGTGAGGACCAGAGGTAAGAGAGAAGGGAGTGTGCGCTGGGACTGAAGGAGCCTGGAACTTTCTAAATAGCCACAATGCAGTGTGAGGAGTGGAAAAATGCTCAAATGAGAGAGACTAGCTGGTGCCAGCTGTGGAGCTCAGGCACTAACTGGAGGGTAATGGGAGCCCTGGGAGAGGTCAAACAGGTGCATAACATCATTATGGAGACCACCACGTGATCTCCAGTCAGAGACTTGCTCGGGACAGGTGCTATTATCCATGAGAAAGGTGAGGGTGGCTTGGGACTAGGGAGGGATGGGCAGCAGAGAGGGTGACCAGTTGCCCAAGATACACTGACAGGGTCAAAGGTCTCTGTGGTGGGCGAGCAATTAGGCAATGGACATTACGGGAATTAATGAGGAAACAGAACATACCATTAATTCACCCAGAATCCCACCATCAAAACAATCACTGTTGCCTCTTAGTAGTTTTTATTCTGACTTTTTTTGTTTAACATTATGACAAACACATCTCTCACGCCATGATTAACTTTTCATGAGCTTTATCGGGAACAGTTGCTTATCCGCTCTGCAGAACACTCATAAATGATTAAAATAGCCCTTACCGCTGGACACTGAAGGCATTCACACATACGATTGTTTTGCCATCATAACAATGCTACAGTTATTTAGACTTAAAGCTGTTTGCCTGTCTTAGACCTTTTCTGGGGAGTAACTTTTAGAGAACACTGGAGGAATTTTTCAAGAGAGCAAGCTGAGGTCATTCATCAGGTCCCCTCTTCTCTTCATGCACAGTTTTCTCAGCCATGGGTGAGTTCTGGGTGCAATGGCCTCAACATTTCTCTCTTATTCTCTCTACCCACTCAGTCGCCCAGCAAAGTGTAACTGAGCTCTCTGACCCCAAGCTGGTCTTCCATAGTAATCCCTCCATGCCCAAAGGGGATGCCAAAGGGGATAATCTTCCTAGCCTTCAAAATAACAGAGTAGTTGAGTAAGTACATGTTAAATTTAGTTAAATTTAGACAGATCTGGATCTAAGTCCATTCACTAGCTGTAAAACCAGTGCCAGGCTATGTATCTGTCTACACCTCATTTTTCTCCTCTGTGAAATGATAGTGATGGCTGGGCATAGCTTACCCAGTTATAACAGGAACCAAAGAGATGAACATTTATGCTGGCTGATCTCAAACATGAGGTGAATATTTATTCTGCCCATTATGCTTCAGGCCTCAGAACATACACCCTGGGATCGTTTTGTCCAAGTTCAGTCCACCATGGCTGGCTCTGTGACCTTGGGTGACATCTGTAAGCATCCATTTTTTTTTCCCTGTGCAGCATAGGGATGATAAGGGGTACTGTGAGTTTGCAAATCATTTTACATATGTGACGTGTACAACAGCGCCTGGCATGTGACAAGTGCCAAAGAGATGCTAGCAGAAGGAACCCATGCCCTCCATGTGGACGCTGCCTCTGTGACTGTCTCTCTCGGATGAACATCTTCTGTGTGTCAGGGACATCATTAGACTCCCACAACCATGAGCCAGGAGCTGTGATTCACTCTTCTCCCCAGACTGGAAGGTGGAGGTCAGGGTGATTGCCTGGCATGGCTGAGATGCTGCACTCGGAGAGTGCTCTATGTTATTGCACATCCAGGTCCTTCTCCCCATGTCACCACACACTGTGCTCCAGGTGGCTCCCGGCTATTGATGGAGGTGGCTGGAAAGCTTCCAATTAAAAAAATGGTGTCCTTGAAGGCATGATGAAAAATGATCACTTTTCACACTCCAAAGAGCTTCTTATTATATTACCACCTTTCTTTGCCCAAGGCTGGCCCAGGATGCAGCTTGGTAAGGGACACTTTCTGATGGAGGGTCAATTTAAGCCTGGAATTTGTTCTCTTGAATCCGTTCCAATGGTCTGATGTGCTGTCACGAACCACCTAATAAATGAGCTATTTGACTCAATTTCCCATAAACTTGCCAGCATCAGGGTGAGTAAGAAATAATGAAATGGATCCCACTCCCGTATAAACTCAGAGTGGAGCTTCCTAGTATGGCTTCCGTGATGATAGAGTGTCAACAGCAAGCGACGTAGCCAAGCAGACGCGAGCAGTGATGAGAAAGAGACAGTAAGAAGAGACAGGGTGACATTGCTTAAGCTAATTTCACTTTTTTTCTTACAGATTTGCTATTGGAAAATCCCAGGTGAATTTGCCCATAAGCTAAGTGTTATAGGAAAGAGTTCTGGGTCAAAGAAGCATTTTGGTGATTATTAAGATAAAACCAGGGGTAGAGAGATGGTTTAGTGGGTAAGAACACTTGCTGTACAAACATGAGGGACCACGTTTGCTCCCCAGAACCCATGTAAAAAGGCTGAGCATGGCTATGAATGTCTCTAACCCCAATCCTGAAGGGGCAAGATACAGGAGAAACGCTGGGGTTCACAGGTCAGCCAGGCTGATACAAAGAAAAAGAGCATCATCTCAAGGTTCAGTGAGAAACCCTGTCTCAAGGACACCTGACCTTACTTTTACTCTGGCCTTCAATCAAAGGCTCAGATATAAGTAGATGCATGAATAAAGATTTTTGGTCAGTAGATCCCATACAATGAGTGCAGACTTGGACTCAGGTTGTTTGGAGTTAAGAGAGCAAATTCCAGCCCCATCATTTACCACGTATGTGGTATTGGGCAGGACTTTAGTTTTATTTATATTTCCTTTTTGATGAATATTTCACACTATGGATTTTAATACCAATTCTTCTGGGTTGCTTTAAGAATTGCACAAGTTAGTGTGCAGTAACAACATACATAGGGTGGTGAAATGGGTTGGCTCCTAGGTTATCCATAACCCCCTACTCCATGGACTGATCCAGATTGCCCACGGAGGAGGATATCCAGCTGATTGAGGACAGGGAAGAGGGAAATCAGGGAATTGGGGGCACCAACACATTACTTGCTCATTCAGTGTATCTAAATATGGATAATAAAGATATAATTTATAAAAAAAGAATTGCACAAGTTAGTGTGAACAGCATGTGTGACAAGTATCTAATAAATATCAACAAATATTAGGATTCTAGTTTAAACTGAAGACATAGGTCCAGAAAATTTCAAACAAACACAAGTTGATCGAGGCTGCACCAGTTTCATAAGTCCAGAGTCTCTCAGTGCAAAGATGTAATGAAATATTTATAAAAAGATGGAAAGTCTGTCTTTCCTGCTGCCTGTCTCTCCATAAAACTCTCAACATTTCTCCAACATCTTCCAACCTGAGGTACAGGACTGAAGGTCAGCAAATGGTTCGTTGTCAAACGTAGCAGTGAACTGTTCATTCATGAGGTGAGAACATGCCTGGTTGTCTGTCTTCCATTCCTCAGGACCCAGCTCACACCACGTAGTGTAAGTATGGTCATAATTTTCACACCTACCATGGATCAAGGAACATTGTGGGTAAGGGGGGGGGGAGAATGTAAGAGCCAGAGAAAGTGGGCGTGCTTTAGAACTCTGTCTTCTGGTCACAAAGTAGCCACTGCATTCATAACCTCAGTGGCAGTGTTCCTGCACAATAATTGGATCTGTCACTATCATCATGGATGGTGGTGGAAGGCATAAACAAAACATAAAGAACTAGTCGGCAAAGAAGAGGGGGTTATGTGCATCAGGTATGGGGAAGAGGGGACAAAAGAAAATAATCATCAAAATTCATTATGGGGCTGGGGACCAACATCACTCATACACATGGTACAAATGCAGTATCCCATCCCCACCCTGGCCACAGAGTCAGAACCTGCAAATTAGCAAGGTGATGCAGGTGCATGCTGAAATTGGCAAGTCAGAGCCCTGAGCTCCAGGCAGAGTGAAGCTTCCTTCCCTAGCAGCAAACCTGCCCATCTCCTTCTGGCACTCCCTGCTCCTGTACATACGTAAGGGTGACACTTTTTGCTTGACTTCCATCTTTTCCTTCTAGACTATGGACTCCCAAGAAGTAAGGCCCATGCTTGTCTTGATCACCTCTAAAACCCCAGGCTGCAGAGTGGTTCCAAGAACAAGATAGGAATCATTCACTTAGTACTAAGGTGATGTCAGTGTAAAATGTCTCTCATGGTCACAAGTGTTTGCAATTAAGCTTCCTTTTTGGTCCTCAGCTGATGGAGACTTTGGGAGGCGGAGCCTTGCTGGAAGAGGTGTGTTGCTGGGGCGGATCTTGGGGTTGGATAGTCTAGCCCTCTTGTCAATGGTGGTCTCTCTCGCTGTCCTTTCTCTGGTGGATGTGTGATGTGGTGAGAGCTCTGCTTTTCTCTATCATGATGAAATTCCGCCCCTGAAACTGTAAGCCTGAAATAAATCCTTTCCTCCCATAAGCTGGTTCTGGTCAGATGCTTTATACCAGCTACAAGTTACTGGGAGGTTGATGCACATGGAAGGGTGGGGACTGAGTACCCTGCAGTAACTGAGGTGTGCATCATCAGTGACCCAGGCATCTGGCCCAGTGGGGTACAAGACAGATGCTGAGCTAAAAGAAAAGAAACCCCAGCAAGTTAATCCTCCCTCTGGCCCAACAAACACAACGGAGACCAATGAGGGTCTGTATGAGATATTCATGATGTTATTAAAACAAATACCGGGGGTTGGAGAGCATTTCACTATTTCATATGACAGAAAAGACCCACTTGTTGAGTTTGAAAAGACATATAATGACAATACTGTAGGCTTGGGAAAAGGAGATCTGATTTTGGGAGATTTGGGGTACATCATATGTTGTGAATTTCTCTCCTATTGAACAGACTTGTGGTGGCTCCTGCTTACCATCTCACCGATTGAGAGGCTGAGTGTCATAGTCAGCCACACACTGCTGGGATGAATCTCCAAACCACGCACAATTTGGGGAGGAAAATATTTATTGAGGTATCAGACCCAGGGGAAGTTAAGGAAAAAAAGGCTGGCCCCTTTTCACAGATCCAAGCAGAGACAGAGACAGAAGCCCAGCACCAGCACCAAGCAAGCACACTGTAACACACTGTGTTTCACAAAATGCAGAACTCCAGGTCAGGGTTCTGGTTCTTCTTTTGCATATCTATCCTTAGTTTTTACATCCAAATTAGAAAGGGTCAGTCCCCAGGAGGCTAGGCCAAAGTGGCACTTCCTCCAGCCAGATGCCTGGAGACAATAATTTTAATAAATCCTTAATTCTTTTGGGGGATATTATTTAAAACTACCACACTGAGGCAGTAGGATTGCCTTGAGTTTTAGACTAGCCTGAGCTACACAGTGAGTCCTTGACTCAAAAAAAAAAAAAAAAAAACCACGAAAAAGAGAGAGCCGAACATGTGCTCCTCAAATCCTCACATACACATGGTGAGGGTTAGTAGTCATCTGGGATTTTCAATGTTTCCTGTGTAGTTCTAAAAAGAGACAAAGTACTGAATGCTGTTCAGTGTGGATACACCTCAAAAACACGAGGTTCTTTTAGCAGAAAAAAACCAGGCACAAAATGCTGCAGGCTGTAGCTTTCCATTTATATGAACTGTATATACAGAACAGGTAAGTCTATAGAGATGGCAATTAGATTGGTGGCTGTCAGGAGCTCCAAGGAGGAAGGAATGGACAGTCGTGTTTAATGGGTACAGAGATTCTCATGGGGGCTGTGGGAATGTGTCAGAACTGGAAAGAGGCCATGGATGTGTCCATCACACAACACCGTGCCGTGCTCAGTGTCACTGTATTGAATAGTGGTTGCTTTTATGTTAAATGAATTTCATCTCAATTAAAAGCAAAAATAAAGCAATAGCTTTTTCAAAAATGGTCGGTGGGCCACTCCATCTCCTCCTGTTGATTCTGAGTCACATGATCTGAAAAGCCATTAGACATGATATATATTTTAACAGTTCCTCAGGTGAGCTATGTGTGAGATGCCAGAGATGAGAGCCACAGAAAACATGGTGGACTGGAGAGATTGCTCAGTGCAAGCCTGAGTGCACATACTCTGAACCCACATAAAACTCAGATGCAGTAGTGTGCATCTGTAATCCCAGCAAGATGGGAGTCAGACATGAGAAAATCTCTGGACGCTCATGGGCTGGCTGGTCTGGCATCCATAGAAGTGAACGATGAAGAGACCCTTTCTCAAGCAAGATGGAAGATGAAAGGTGATGACCAGTACTGGAGGGTGTCTTCCAACATCCACATGTGACCCATGGTGCACCTGCTGCACCTTCACAAGTGCACACACACACACACACACACACACACACACACACACACACACACACATAGGACACATGTTCTCTGGTTAGTATCTATTTCTACCTCTTAGTTGTTAATTCTCCAAAACCTGGTTCCTGCTCTAGACAAATGCAAGCTATAATTCTTACCACATCAAGGCTGTTAGCAAAATCACATTAGGTAGTGTGATGAGTACACATATGTTCAGCATCTATTAAATGCTAAATGAATTACTATGATTAAGAGTGACTATCAGAATTGATCATAAAGGTTTAAAAAGCCATTCAATTATAAGTCAATGAGGTTTATTTTTACTATTATTGTAAGATATTGTGAGTTGTAGAGGCAGAAAGGCTAAAAGAAGAATACAAAGTTACCTAAATAATTCTTTTATCTATGTATTAATGTGTTTATATAACCAGGCCTGAAATACAATTCAGTGGAATCATAGCAACTGAAAATTTCTCTCCACTATAGGACTGCAAAAGAGTAATTTCTCATTTCTGAAAAACCCTGAAACTTTCTTTTGTGTCTGTCGTAGTCAGCCACACGTTGCTGGGATGAATCTCCAAACCAGGCACAATTTTGGGGAGGAAGGTATTTATTGAAGTAACAGACCCAGGGGAAGTTAAGGAAAAAGGCTGGCCTCCTTTCACAGATCCAAGCAGAGACAGAGACAGAAGCCCACCACCAGTACCTCAAGCAAGCAAGCACACTCCAAATTAGCAAACAAGAGGAACTCCAGGCTTGAGCTCAGACTGCTTTTTGCATATGTAAAGCTAGAATTCCAGACCCACCCCAGAAACACCTTAGGGCTGAACCCTAGGATCTGGCCAAGGTGACACACCTCCTCCAGCCAGAACTCATTGAAGACAATTTACAATTATAATAAACTTTTGAATCTATTGGGGGACATTATTCAAACTACCACAGTATCTTTAGAGAAAAATACAATGCGGAGGGGTCTTAGGACTCATTGGCATGCGGTTGTGCTTTATTTGATAGCATTGGGATTGGATTGTTCTATTTGGGCCACTCTGTCCTCCAAGAAGCTCAACCTAATTCTCGGCCTTTCTTCAATCATGATGTCCTGTGGTCAGTGGCAATGAACTTGATAAATTGAAAGCCCATCAGCTTTCATTTATTCCCTATCTTTATTCCTTTTCTACTTCAGTTTTCTCACCCTCCTTGTCTCCATTGGCCTGTGCATGAACTCACCTTCTCCATCATTGCACACTGTCCTGTAAACTGCCTCCATGTGGCGTGATGGTTAGATCCTGTGGAATCTTTCCCCATCTTAGGTGTAGCATTCAGCAAGTTACTTGAAGTTGCCTTGGTTTTCTCCTCTCGTCAATGGGGATTTTAACATTATCTGCTCAATGAAGGTAAAGGATTTAATGAGCAATGAATTTACAAAGGACTCAGCACTGTAAAAGGCAGGCTGAGAAATTATAGCTTTTGTAATCCTTCATTGGGCTCCGAGCCTGTGATCACCTCCTGCACGCTTCTGGATCCCAGTAATTTGGGATGGATGACTGCAAAGGTGCCATATTGCTATCTTTTCTTGCATTCCTTTCTTCCCCTGAGTATCTGAGGTTGTAATCATGGCTTGTTTGATTTTCAATCTCTCATCGTCAGCAGGGTGCAGGGGTGTCCACAACAGGGATCCCATCTGTACTGAGTAGATGTACAGGGCTTCCATTGGAGATTTCCTTCTCTGTTAAGTCTTCTTCCCAATTTTGTTTGTGTTTTGCTTAAGGCTCTGATGTAGCCCAGGCTGGCCTCCAATTCACTATGTAGCTTGCTGACCTTGACCTCCTGATATTCCTGCCTCCATCTCCCAAGTGCTGGGATTAGAGTGTGTACAACCACACCCAATTCATCCTCAAAATACTTGCTCTCTTTCCTCTTCTTTAGGCTAGTGAGTTGAGCAGTGTCAAGTGCTCAGAACTATTCTTAGTCCACAAGGTTGTCTAGTTTGAGGTTTATTTATCTTTGTGGACTAGGACTCAAAGACCTTTGAGATTTTTCATTTTAGGACTCGGATTTACCAAGATCCTCAGAGACATGTGTCTGTGTGTGCGTGTGTGTATGTATGTGTGCGTGTGTGTATGTGTATATGTATGTGTGTGTATATGTGTGTATGTATGTGTGTGTATGCATGTGTATATGTGTGTATGTGTATATTTATGTATGTATATGTGTGTATACATGTGTGTGAATGTGTGTGTGTATGTGTGTATGCATGTGCTTGTGGAGACCAGAACTTGACAGTCAGGGTCTTCCTCAGTCACTCCCCACCTTCTTTAATGGAGACAGTCTCTTGGTGAACCTCAGGGGTTCAGCTAGCCTACCCAGCCAGCTTACCTCATGGATTCATTTGTCTCCACCTCCTAAGACAGGGATTATAGGCATATGCTGTCACATCTGGCACCTATGTGGGTTCTGAACTCAGGTCCTCACAGTTGCATGATGGAGCCATCTCTCCAGCTCTGCTTAAGGACTTTTCTAAGCAGAGCACAGAGGGCTCCATGAAGACTTAAGGAGCAAACAGTGACAGTTGCATATGTGTGTGTGTCCCCTGGCTTCAGTCTGTGTTGGTTCCTGCCTCCATTGAGAAGCATCCATGTATACCAGCAACGATGCCATGTATTTCGTGTGTACAGAGTCAGAGATTTGCATTTCATGCAAATCCCACACCCCTTTTGAGATGGTTGTTGATCTTGGTTTTTCAAAGGTTAGTAAACAGACACACAGGGAGTTAGAAACTTTCCCAAAAGCAGCAGAGTTAATGAGTGGTCAGGTTTGAGTCTTGGCAGAACCCAAGTGCTTAACTACTGAGCAGAAAACCCTCTTCAGGAGGTGCTTGCCCTGAGACAGGCTTATTTCGTTTAGCACAGCATCATCCAGATTCACCCATACTGTCCACAATTCCCTTATCTTTTAAATCAAGATAATCTCCTATTCTATCTACATGCTGCATTTTCTCTATCCAGCATCTGTTGATGGGCATTTGACCTATTTGCACATGTTACTTATTAAGAATAAGGCTGTGACGAACGTGGGCACGCAATTCTCTCTGTGAGATCCTAATTTCCAGTTTTCTGGACGTGTGTCCAGAAGCGGAATTGCTGGATCATGTGGTCATTTTATTTGAAGCATTTTGAGACCCTTCATATCATTCTCTCCAGCATCTGTGTCATCTGCTGTGACATTCACGCTCCACCTTCTCCGCTTTCTCTCTATCACTTCTTATCCAGTGTTTGGCTTTCTTTTGACAATAGCCTTCATAATAGATGTGAGACTGTAACCCCAACACAGCATATTCCACTTCTATGAAGTATCTCAAATCATCAAACTCAGGGGAGCCGAGCAGAGCACAGAAGCGTGCTTGCCAGGGGCTACAGGAGGGAGAAATGGCTGTTTGCTATTCAATAGGTCGCAAACTTCAGCGGCACAGATGAATGAAGGCTATAAATCTTCTGGACACGTTGCACCTGTAGGAGACGGTGCTGCATTCTGAACTAAGAGATTGTTAAGAGGGTGGAGCTCAGGTTGTGCTCTTAAATTACCACCCCCCCTAAAACCCTAAAGGGGTGCAAGGATACTTTTGACTGAGGTTAGACACCAGGCACTACCTTGCTGTTAGCAATTACACCCTAAGTGTGCACTTATATGTGTGTGTGTGTGTGTGTGTGTGTGTGTGTGTGTGTGCATGTATGTGTGTGCCTGTGGGTTTTCAAATTGCCCACATTCAATATTGCTCATTGATTTTTACAATATTCATTACACCTCAGTGAAACCTTATTATCTTTTTTTACAACCCCTTTATTTGAGAAAAGGGGAAAGCACTTTCTAAACAGAAGACACAATTTATTTTTCTGAGCCACAGAGAGGAAGACAAGAGACCCAGGAGTAGAACTCGGGTCTCATAGCCACATACTTTCCTCCTCATGCTATCGTTTATTGCCAACTCCCTGTGCCTGCTTTTGTCACAGTCTTCTGGAAGTTTCCAAGGTTCCTTCAGACTACAATGAACCCTTTCTTTTGTGATTCATCCCTTGTATGCCATAATTGAGCAGCCCTTAGATTCATAGACTTTGGGATACTGGCTCTTTTTTTCTCTAGAACTTTCTCCACCACAGCTCATCTCGATTTCTCGAGGCATAGGGCTCTACACAAGATGGGGGTCCTTCCTCTAAGACAGTCAAAGTTTTCTGTTCTGCAATGTCTTTCCTTGGTTCTTCCAGTAGAGCACATTGTCAAGCGGATCCAGAGTGTCCATTATCTGCATCTAAGGACATTTGACATTCTCAGTTAACCATCGAAGAAAATTCCACATCTCCAGGAGAGATTCTATTCTTTTCTGCCACTCAGGGACCCAAGCCAATGGGACTGCCTTCCAGATGGTATTCAAAGTCATTACCTCAACAATGTAATCCAGCTGGAGGAAGCAGAAAGATGAGGGAGAATGACACTCGAGAACTTTAGGAATTGGTCTGGAAAAAGTGCTCGTCACTTGCTGCTCCTTGAATTCCAAAGGGCAGAGCTCAATCTCATGACCACACCCGTGACAGCAAGGCAGGCTGGGAGATGTAACCTGTGTATCCAGAAAGAAGGGAAAATGGGATTGATGGCAAGACCTTGGCCTCAGCCTCGGGGAGACAATTTTTCTCTTCTGCAGACACCCTCCACCTCCGCCCACAGGGTGCTGTGAATCAGGGTGCTCCGCTTTCCCTCAGGAGTAGCCATCTTTGCTGACTTCCTCCTGCATGCAAGCATTCTATTCTGTAGCAATCAACAGAGGCGGGATTATTATGGTGTAAGGGTGTTTTTTGATGGAGAGACACACTCAGAGACTCTGGGGCTCAGCCGTGTGCACTGGCAGTTGTAATTACCAGGAAGGCTACTAAGTAGTTCACCGTTGCCAGGGCATCTGTGTTTATCTGTAGAACTGGGCCCTTCCATGTTCCTGCTGGAACCCCCAAGGTTTTTCTTTTTAGGTGTGTGTGTGTGTGTGTGTGTGTGTGTGTGTGTGTGTGTGTGTGTGCATAGGTGTCAGCAGAAGCACACATACCGTGCACACACTGTGCAGACCGAAGAAGATTTTGGATGTCCCTCTCTATTATTCTTCCACTTTATTTTCCTGTGAAGGACTCTCTCACTGAACTTGGAGCTCCCTGATTTTGGACTAGGGAATCCAAGAGGTCCCCTTGGCTCCACTCCTCTCAGCTGTTTTAAATGAGTTCTGGGGATCAAACTTAAGTCTGCACCAATCACTCTTAGTCAGGGAGCCATCTCCCCAGCCCCACATCTTAGATCTTAATTAACAGAGTGCTCCTAATTAACAGGCCTAGGGATTACCATGCCAGTTGTTGCTTAGATAAAAGTTACCTTTGTTACAGAGCCTGTCTTTTAGGGTTACACTGATCATTCAGTCCAGGGTTTGGCAAGTAATGAACAATCTATGCAGGCTATTTTTATTTGGAAAGAACACAAATAGATTCCAGACTTTGGTGAAAATGGGAATAAATGCTCCTTGGTATTCTGGGCCACTGTCTTCTGTATCTGTTGCATGTTACCAGCGCCCGACTGTTGGCAGCGAGGTGTCAGGAGAAAATGGTATCATTCTGCCTGCATCTGCAAGCTAAGTGTTTCTGAAGAGTAGCATTCTGAGAAGTTGCACATCGCTGCATTTTATGACTTGGAGTTTTATGTTCTGCTGCTGAGGCATCAGAAGCCCTCCTATTACTGGGCAGCCTCTGGACCATCCGAGGAGAGCTTCCTGTCTAAGAACGAGCCTCCATCTTGCAATACAGTGGATGGTGTACAAACTGCCCTTTGTTCTGGCTCTCCCCTCCCCCACCAAGCCACCCCTTCATTTCCTCCCAGATCTGCTCTTGTCCTAGTTTTAAGGAACAGGTAAGCTGTTGTAACACACCTGTCCAGGTCACTCAAAGCCCACATCACACAAGCAACAGAATAAATTCAGATGCTGGTATTATGTGACTGGAGTTATGTGTCAATCATAAATAAAATGTAAAGAGAAAAGAAAAGAATTAGAAATAAAACCAAACTGAAAAACTTCAATCCACTGCATTCCCCCACTGTCTGCCCATAGGCTGAATGTATCTCTATGTAATAGATCTCTTTTGTTCTTTCTACTGTCCAAAGTAATTGGTTGGGAATCCCTTGTTACAGCAAACACACTACCCAAAGGACCAATCCAGTGATTTGTAAGTTTTAGATAACAAACATCTTCAAAGGTCACTCCAATCTTGAAAAGAAGAGTCGCAGGACGAGAAAATCCACCAGAGAATATGTCATAGAAATCTGTCTGGTCACTTCCTTTGTTCTGTGGTGTCAGGAGTGGAATTTAAAAGTATTATGGGGCTGGGAAGATTGCTCATTGGTGAAAGATGCATGCTTGCAAAGCCTGCCAGACTGGGTTCAATTCCCCAGCCATCCACATGAAGCCAGACACAAAACCGCATGTGCAGTGGCCAGAGACCTTGGAGAACCCGCTCATCACCCAACCACATGCATGCAAATAAATAAATAAATGAAATAAAATCCATTCTAATTTTGATGCTTATTCAGCTTATTTCATCTTTTTTGAGGACTTGTGTGTCTGTTCCCCACTGCATGGGTGGAGGCACCTTAGGGTCTCTAAAACCTGACAAGTGTTCTTTGTGCTTTTTGATGCTTCCCCAGTGAAGAGACAGTTGTGCTTTGGTTTCTGCAGCATCCAGAAGCAAGGGCCCCAGTGTCAAGTCCAGTCACATCCCCATCATTTATAGAAAGCCCCTCAGCAGGACTTTCAGGAATGCTGGAGCGTTTGGAGACACAGAGGTGTTCCAGAGTGTCTGCAAACCCCTGTGCAGAGGCTGAGCTAATTGCTTCGCTGAGAACCATATCAAGAGCCACACATAATGGATGGGCATCTTGCCTGTGCCTCTGGGTTCTCAATGGGAGCCTGAGCATGGTGAAGCCCCATCGCTACAAGTAGAATCACTGAATCACTCAAATCCCATTTCCATCGCTTGTGGGCTGTGTGATCATAGGCAAGATAACCCCTCTGAGACTCATCTCTCATACCTGTGAAGTAGGTGTAGACATGGTATTTTCCTGCTTGGTCTGAATATGTAGTTAATTTTTTTTAATTAGTTATTTATGAGAGAGAGAGAGAGAGAGAGAGAGAGAGAGAGAGAGAGAACATATGGGTACCCCAGGACCTCCTGCCACTGAAAATATGCTCCAGACACCTACACCATTTTGTGTCTGGCTTTACATGGGTACTGGGGAATCAAACCTGGGAAATCAGGCTTTACAAGCAAGTGCTTTTAGCCATTAAGCCATCTCTCCAGCCCAAAGGTCTGGATAGTTTTATGTCTAGTTGTTAGTGTTTGGCTTATGGTATATAGACAACCCCAAGTGTTGACTATGACTCCCGTCACCCACATTGAATGATAGTAGTTTTCAGCACTGTGACAAAATTCCTGGCATAGCTTAAGGACGGATTTTAAAAGGCAAAAGATTTATATGATCTGAAGAGAAAGCAGAGTATATAAGGAAGGATTTACTCAGCTGAAAGGAAGAATGACATATCAAAATTTAGGAAAAAATGGTCTGACTTCAAGCAGATCTTACTAAGCGAACACTCAAAAGAACAGAGAATCAAACACCGAATATTCTCCCTCATATGTGGTCCTTAACCAGGATAACCGTTTTCTTTATGCAGACTAGTAGAAAGAAGTGAGAGGTTATGAATGAGGGGTAAGGGATGGGGGGAGGGGAATGGCTTAAGCATGAGGATAAACCATATTAGGTGCAAAAACATAAAATTCTCACGAGCATACTGTAACCTATTGAGAAAGTAGTAAGCGTCGACTGGCAAGAGGGGCCATGAGTGGTAGGGGAGAGAGTCTAAGCCTGTGAATAATTAGTTCAGCTTGACAACCCCTGATTCCAACCACTGGTTCCTTCCCTCACTGAGCTGCTGACCAAAGCGACTCATGAGATTCCAACAACAAGACAGAATTCTGTCAAAGCACTTAAGCGCCTTCCCCAGGCCTGAGGCAAAACCCTGTTGCTGAAGAAACTACAGAACGCCATCGATCAGCATCGAGAGACCCTTCAACGTCCGCAACAGTATCCAGCCCCTAGAAGGTAGTTAGTGTAGTGCTGGAAGGCACTGCACAGGCTGCCAGGGGAAACTGATCAACACCAGCTGGAGTAAACAGAGACCACTGACATGAAACACAATCTGCGGCCATGAGTAGGCTGACCACACCTACTACTGGGAGAGAACAGTGAACCAAGAAAGGAGCATTTGTGCAATGGAGGGGCCTGGGCCTGAGGGAGACAATCAACAGCTTTCAAATTCAGCCAATTTTCCACTTAGTGAGGGGGACCCCTTGTCTGGAACTTGGGATTCAGGGCAATAGACACCGGATCCCGTACTCTTGGGCTCCCAAGACAAGATGCACTATGGGAGCGATTGATGGGGAGGCTACTAAAAATAGAATCTAGGTAATCCAGAATTGTGTATATTTGTTAGCCTACACTGATCTCACTCTCCGATGGAGATTGTGTTTGTATTTTTCTGGATGCAGCGAGAGGGCTGGGGCCCATCTAACCCTACCA
This sequence comes from Zapus hudsonius, assembly GCA_004024765.1. Classification (NCBI taxonomy): domain Eukaryota; kingdom Metazoa; phylum Chordata; class Mammalia; order Rodentia; family Dipodidae; genus Zapus; species Zapus hudsonius. The sequence goes on from PVHP010005308.1 coordinate 55,142, forward strand.
ACCGACTGTAGGCCGATAGCTAAGATTCTGGCAAGAGAGGAGCCACCATAGTCATACCGTGGAGGATCCATATAGAACTCCACAGAGAATGACAGGATGAACAAGGGACCCACAGCCACAGCCATTCAATCATCACAGGATAAGCCAGTGAGACAGAAACCAACGATTTTCGACACAAAGACCCCTAAACTCACAACCTTAAAGCAGCCTTAATACTCATCCACCACGACTCAGGGAACTGAGTGGAAGAGGGGGCGGAAAGATTGAGAGCCGTGGTGGGGGAGATTATCCAGAGGCATGGCCAGGAGAACCTGGCTGAATACTAGGCTATCCATGGTCCCCTGTCACAAGGACTGATCCAGACAACCCATGGAGGAGGTTATCCAGCAGATTGGGTATGGGGGGGACAGTGGGGAATTGGGGATAACAACTCATTGTTTGCCCACTAAATAATGTAACTCATTATGGACAATAAAAAATATTTATAAAAAAAGGGATCTTAATGGGTTTATTACAATACACTTGTCTAGTATGCGCAAAGCCCTAGACTTAATCTCCAGTACCACAAACAAGAAGAGGAGCTAGAATTCTTTGTCTCACTGAATAGTTCCTAATGTCGTGGAGAGTAAAGCATTACTGTCCCCACATGGCCATCAAAGAGATGGAGACACAGAGAGGTGATGCAGCTTTCCAGAGATCACACCAAACCCCCGAGTCTTCTGCCCTTTGAAGCCATTATATTTTTCACAGTGTCCTCCTCCCATCAGAAAAGTAAAAGCAATTTTGCTCAGCTGAATAATAGTCCTTCTTCCCCTTAGAATTGGAGGTGTGGCAGTCAGAGCTCAGCTTTCAGTAGAATGTCATTGTTAATGCCTCTTCTGACCCCATTTAAAGTCTCCCTTCTACACTCACCATTCCCTGGAAGGCCAGCAGAGTAGTTCACAAAGCAGTGTTATTCCGTGTGACACTCTCCTCTATGCTGAGGTCAAAGTCCTTGGACCCTGGGAAATGACCCCATAAAGCGAGTTGCATTCAGAAAGCCAGTGGACAATAAATCCCTTTATCCCTTTCTGTACTGCTTTCTCCCAATGTGAGTCTGATGCCAGGGGTTCCTGACACAGGCCTTTGGGAGGCCACTCAGCTCCTCTTGCACTTTGCCATGGGATGTGAGGAGGAGCCAGGGGAAGATGGTGGGGGCGGGGCAGAGTCAGGAAGGCTTTAGCTTGGCTGTGCAACCGTGGAAAGTCCCTTGGGTCCTCTGAGCATGCTCTGTAATCTGAAGGAAAGGTGTATTCATTTGCACAGGGTTACTAAGGCCTATTGGGTTCCAGGTGCTCTGCTAGCAGAGATTCATTGGTGACTAAACTCAACATTGGCCTTGCTTGACAGGTTCCCTTGCTTGTAACAATGGAGTTAGAGAAGACAGAGTAAGAACCAGTGAGAATGGAGGTAAATCCTATGTTATAGAACACATGACAGGAAAATTTCACTGGGCTTTGAAGAATAATGAAGGTACGAAGGATGGGTGAGAGTCAGCTCACAGTTCAAGCTGAGAAAATGGCATGTTTAAAGTTCTTCCTCACAGTTACTTGTGTCCAAGATGAATTTGTGTGTGAGTAGTATTGTGTTATACACGTGTGTGTGCAGATCTGCGTGTACATGGAGAGGCCAGAGGAGAATGTGAGGTGTCCTCATTGCTTATCTACATATTCTGAGGGAGTCTCTCACTGAACACAGAGCTGCTGCTGTTTCATTCCCACCGGCTGACCACAGAGCCCCAGTGAGTCTCTGGTCTCCACTCCTCACAGGACTGGACTTACAGGTGCAGGTGATCAAGGCCAAATTTTGCACAGGTGCCAAGAAAACAAACAAACACTAGAATCAGACCCTCACGTGCTCTTACCTGCTGAGCCTTCCCCCCCAGCCCCACAGTGCTCCCTGCTCCTTTGGCTCATAGCACACCTTCTTCTGTGTCAGCACAGACACGGGTGATGCTACAACACCTAGATGGGCGGTCATGTGCCTCACATTTGGAATCTGCAGGGGATTGGTTGTAAAACCCCTGGCTTCTTTCACCACAGGGAAACTTCTCCTTGAAACTGTAAGCTGAAATAAACCCTGTCTTCCATTAGCTGGTTCTGGTTCTGATTCCGATCTATGAACATGGAAATCTAGAGGTGCTTAATTTAAGTCTCTTGTAAAAAGTAGTCTACTGTTTGCAGAGAATGTCATATATTGTTCTGTGTACTTGAAATCATAGCTATATGACTTATAAGTCCCAATATATTATAAATGCTGCTTATATATTCAGAGATGTAAATAAGAAAAAAATAAATAGTTGATGTACTATATTGTTTGGGGAGTAATGATATAAAAAAAAGAGGGTGTCTATGGTGGTTTGAATGAAATGTCTCCCATAGGTTCATTCATGTGTTTTGAATACTTGGTCCCCAGCTGGTGGCAATTTGGACAAGTAGTGGGGCCTTTGAGGGGTGGTGCCCTACTGAAGGAGGTGTGTTACCGGGGGTGGGCTTTGGGGTGACACATCCCAGCTCTAAAGTAGTAGTAAGAGTACTTCCTCCTGCTGTGGAGATGTGATTTTCAGAAAGCTCAGTCTTGCTGCTTCCTCCCAGCTGATGTGACAACATGTCATGGCTGGCTTCCTTCACCATGAGGAAACCTCTCCTTAACTGTCAGCTGAAATAACCCCCTTTCTTCAATAAGCTGATTCTGGTTGGGTGTTTTGTCTCAGCAATGAGAAGGTAACTGATACAGTCTCTGAGGAGTTATTGCACTTGGTGGTTTCTGGGAGAGCAGTGGGGGAACCACTGGTAGATTGAAAATGTCCTGGTAAATAACCTTTCACCCATGTTCATGTAGGCACCCTAATTAAACTCTTGGGGTTACATAAATACACAAGAAGAAATTAAGGGCATCAAAGTGAAAGAGGGATAGTTATGAAGAAGGGTTCTAGTGGAAGTGGAGTGAGGAGGAAGACAAGAGAAGATAGTAGAGGAGAATATGATTGAAATACATCATGTACATGTATCAAATGGTCAATAAAAAAGGGAAAAAACCTGTGTTTCAGAAAGATGAAGGTGCTAAGATTGGTTGTTGTGGTAGTTTTGAGTAAATGTCCCCCAATAGAATTTATTATAATTGTGAATTGTCTTCAGCCTTCTGGCTGGAGGAAGTGTCACTTTGGCCTGGCCTCCTGGGGTCTAGCCCTGAGGTATTTCAAATTGGATGCAAAATACTAGGGATAGATATGCAAAAGAAAAGCTGGAACCCCAGTCTGGCAGTTCTGCATTTTTGTGAATTACAGTGTTACAGTGTGCTTGCTTGCTTGCTTCTGGAGGTGCCGTCTCTGCCTCTGCTTGGATCTGTGAAAGGGAGCCAGCCTTTTTCCTTAACTTCCCCTGGGTCTGTTACTTCAATAAATACTTTCCTCCCCAAATTGTGCCTGGTTTAGAGATTCATCCCAGCGACATGTGACTGACTATGACAGTTGTGGAATCCTGTCCATCATGAGTGCTCCTTCAATCCTGTGCATGAGGATGACGGTGAGAACATGATAATTACAAGGTGGCTTCAGTGCTCCAGGTGTGAACTGTGAACAACAAGTCTCCCAGGGAGCAGGACATTGATGGGTGTCACATTCCCACCCTTTAACCTCCACTCTCCTTGCACCACACTGGAAAATTTCCTCACAGGAGAATGCCAGAAGGCAATTCAAGCTTCTTCTTTATCATCATGTCACATAACTGTGTCCTCAGAAACCATTTGCTTTTATTTCAAGGAGGACTCATCCAACAAAGACAGTCTCTGAGAAATGCTGCCTGGTACTTCCCATGGAAATATTGTTCTCTTTCCCCAGCCCGGGTTATCACAGCCCATTGTTTGGGTTCCACACACAAAGGCTCAGTAGAAGGCATACTGGAAAAAGACATTTTGTCTGCATGGTGCCTCTCTGTTGTCTTAAATGGGTCTCAAAAGCTTCCCATTCAATGACATGAGCAGACTGCAAGACAAGCTCTGTCTTGGCTGTTTTCAGAGTCTTCTCAATGAAAATAAAGCCCTATCAACTCTAAACACCTTTGCTTTTGGCCCAGAGGAGGTCCAGGGACCTGCCCAGGGAGTACAGCTCCAACTGAGGGTGGATGAACACCACACACAATCCCTTACAGCAGCACAGGCCACAGACATCAGCTCTGCAAGCTGCCCAGAGCCCTTCAGAGAAAAATGGGAAGCAGATGGCAGAGACACAACCAGCCTTGAAGGTCACTCGGTGCTACTTTCCCAACCACTTTCTGCAAGTTAACTCAGGGTGACATGGCCATGTCATTCCTCTCTAAAACTCAAGTTTCCTCATCTGGAAAATATCAAATAAATCCTTCTAGAGGAGTTCCTCATTTGAGTCTCACACCAAATCTTTGATCAGATGGGGACTTTCAAGTGATTCTTCCCAAGTCATAGTGAAGGACTGTGGAACTCAATACCCAATAGTTCCTGCCTTTACCCATCTCTGCTCTCTGTGGTGATGCCTGTCAGTTACAGTATTAGTCACCTTCCCATTGCTTGGACAAAATACCTGAAAAGGGCAGGGGAGGTGGCTCAGCAGTTAAAGCACTTGCCTGCAATGCTTCACAACCCAAGTTCAATTCCCCAGGACTCATGCAAAGCCAGGTGTACAAAGTGGTGCATGCATCTGGAGATTGTTGACAGTGGCTGGAGGCCCTGACATGCCCATTCATAGTCTCTTTCTCTCTCTCTCTCTCTCTCTCTCTCTTTCTCTCTCTCCTTGCAAATAGATAAATAAATAAAATATTTTAAGAATATATTAAAACAAAATACGTGACAAAAATTAGCTTAAGAGAGGAAGGGTTAATTCCAGCTTACAGTTCCAAGTTACAGTTCCTCGTGGCAGGGAAGGCATGAAGGCAGGAACTTGAAGCAGAGTGGGTCACATTCAATCCACACTGAGAAAGCAGAGAGCAATGAACACTGCTACTCAGCCAACGCTCTCCTTTTTACACAGTCCAGAGCCTGGCTTATGCAATGGGGCTGCCCACAGTTAAGATGCATCTTCCCACCTCATTTATTCAGATTTAATCAATCCCTCATGAACTGCACAGAGGCTAACTTGATACAGAACCCCTTGTAGGTGATTCTAGGTCCTTTCCCATTGACAATCAATATAAACCATCCCAGTTTCCAGAGTGCAATGTTGGACTCGCTTGGATATGCCAACCATCCTTCATTTTCACACTCTGGACCTATGGCCAGAGTCAATAGGAGCCCAAGAAAAAGGTAAAAGAAAGATCTTGTTATTAAGAAACTTATTGAAACAAGTACTTAAAGTTGACTTTAGGCATCATAGTGATCAGGGTAAAGTTAACTGTTGTATCAGATAAATCCTGAGATCTCAGTCACCTAAAACAATAAAATATGATTTCTAATTCACTAAAGAAGATGCATCAACAGCACACACAGAATCCATGGTTGATGTGACAAAGGATTGGAAGACTAAGACCACCTTCTTCTCAAATGCTTCAGTCCAAAGGTTGTGTCTGAATTTCAACACGGATGATCACTTTCACATCTCACTGGCTGACACCTGGCCACGTGTTGCACTTCAGCTGCAAGGAAGGATGGGAAATGAACAGGCTACATGAACATTCTTCGATTCACTCACATCCTGTCTTATATCTAGCCCTCACATAGCTGGCATTTTTATTTTCTGTACTATCAGGAGGCTGGTTGAGGAAGCATTCAGGACTGAGCTGTCCTTCCAAAGAGTTAAGTGGCCCATAAGAACAAGAGTGTAGGTTAATCAAGGCATCTTGTTGAAGAAGGAAATCAAGTCACAGACCATAGCTTCTCAGTTGAGATTATTTTAGAGACTATTTTTTAAATTTTTATTTAATTAAAAATTTTTCAGGTATATACTGAGCATGATTCCCCCGTTGTTTCCCATCCTCTCTTTTCTTACCCTTCTGTTGCAGTCAGCTTTCTAGTTGCTGCGCAGAAAGAACCCAAACAAAACCGGCTTGTGGAGGAATGGGTTTATTAGGCTTAAGGACTCAAGGGGAGACTCCATCCTGGCAGGGAAAATGATGGCATGAACAGAGGGGTGGACATCACCTCTGCCACAGCACTGGAAACAGCTCAGGAAGGTGTGCCAAACACTGGCAAGGGGAAGTTGGCTTATAACCCTCATAAGCCCGCCCCAGCAACACAGCTCCAGTGAGGTTGTAAAACCCAAACTGCCATCAGCTGAGGATCCATCATTCAGAACACATTCATTTGTTTGTGGGGGACACCTGGATCAAACCATGACACCTTCCCTCTCTTCCTTTTCTCCTTGGTCTACTACACAATTTTACATCTACTTTAATGGTACATATACATACATGAATTTATAGGACCATATAAAATCTAGGAACCATAAATGAGAGAAAACATGGTATATTTGTCTTTCTGAGACTGGCTTAATTTGCTTAATATAATTATTTCCAGTTGCATCCATTTTTTTTCCTGCAAATGACATAACTTTTATGGCTGAAAACAATTCTGTTAGGAACACATACTTCATTTTCCTTATCCATTCCTCTGTTGTTAGAAATCTAGTTTGGTTTTATAACCTAGAAATTGTCTTAAGTCTTCTTGCCCACACTGTTAAATACATGTATTTATTTGTTCCCGACCTGTTCTCTGCATGGTGGAAGCAGAATGAGAAACTGAATTTGGGGACAGGAAGAGAGGTGGGACTTCTCGTGAATCTTAGAGCTCAGACCTGTTGGCAGACTTTTTGTGTGTGTATGTGTGTGTGTTTGTGTATGTGTGTGTATGTGTGCATGTGTGTGTATGTGTATTTGTGTATTATGTTGCTCTGTCTGCTCAAGATATGGTGTAGTCATGTATATGTGTGTATATGGGTGTGTGTGTGCATGTGTGTATGTATACATGTGTATGTATGCATGTGTGTCCATGTGTGTGTATGTGTGTATGTGTGTGTAGTATGTTGCTGTGTGTGCTCATGCTATGGTATAGTCATGTATGTGTGTGCATGTGTATGTGTGTGTAGTATGTTGCTGTGTGTGCTTATGCTATGGTGCAGTCATGTATATGTGAAGATGCACACATTCCACATGCATGTGGAGGCCAGGAGAGAGTGTCAGGTGCTCTCCTCTTTGCCCATCTGTGTGTTTCTTTGAGGTGGTGTCTCTCACTGAACCCAAACTGCTGACTTTCAGTCAGATTGCCCCTGTGATTCTCCAGGCTCAGATCCCCATAGGACTGAGATTACAAACCTGCATGGCCTAGCAGCTTTTTATGTGGGAGTTGGGGATTGAATTCAAGGCCAATCAGACCCTCATATTTATATATTTGCTGCCACTCCTGTCTTCTGAGCCATCTCCTCAGCCCTTCTCTCCCATTTGAAAAATGGAAGAATTCAGCATTCTTCAGATTCTCCCTGGAAGAGGAGCCTCCCACTATTAAGCTGATCACCCAGCTTGTCCTAGTATCATTCTGATATAACCTCCCCAAACCTGGCAGAATCCTTAAGGATCAGGTAAAATTACAAGGCCAAGGTGAGAGCCTAGTTCTGCCTTCCTGTGTGTATCCTCAGAGCTTCTCCCTTCTACAGCCAGAGGGTTGAATAAGGGCTGAAAAAGAAAACCTCCTGAAGATCTTCTTGGGAAATGCGATCTTATTCTTTTGGAGATAAAAGTCTATGGATGGGGCTGGAGAGATGGTTCAGTGTTAAGATGCTGACCTGAAAAGCCTGCTAACCAGGATTCAAATCCCCAGGACCCATGTAAAGCCAGATACACAAAGTGGTACATGCATCTGGAGTTCATTTGCAGTTGGTAGAGACCCCAGTGCACCCATTCTCTCCCTCTCTCTCTCTCTCTCTTTGCAAATAATTTTTTTTTACAGTTCATGGATGAGAGACATAAATATGTCAGCTGGGCTTTTGCTATCAGGAGACTAACAATGCTTTTTGCCTTCTCAATATATATATTTTACAACTTTCTTTTTTCTTCAAGCAAAAGTGATTCCCATTAAAGGAAGGGGAAGAAACTAGAAAATGTCATTACAGATACTATCAGAACCTTTATAGGATGATAAATTTTTATCCACTTTCCAGAAAGATGCTTGCCATCTATATCCCCAAGCTGTAGAAATATTCTAACTATTGATGCAATAATTCCACTTCAGGAATTTATCATAAGGAAACAATCACAATGAAAACAAATTAGGCATACATAATATAAAGATGTTCAAGAAACCATTATTTGTTACGATGAGACTCTGGTAATAATCTACGTGTCCAACAGGAGAACAAAAAGGTAATTATGGTCTATCCATAAGACAGGATTATGCAGCTACTGAAAATAATGTTTCAGTTCCTTTTTATGATGTAGGCAATGCTTGCTGAGCTCAGAATCTCAGGAGCTGTGTGAAAAACACCTGCGCTATTGAAATAAAATGGAACTAAAAGCAGTCAAATGATAAGAGTGACACACGGAGGGGTTGTGGCTCGTGCTTTATCTTCTTGAGTTACATTTGTCCTTATTCTCCAAATTTTCATCAATGAGCTGTATTGTTTCTGTAATTTGGAAAACCGAAAATCAAAAGCACACATATTATGTATGGGGTTGTGTAAATCTCCTTAACAGGAAAATGCCAGTTTGAGTTTTTGTTATGGTGCTGGACAGCAAACCTGGGACTTTGTGAATGGTAGGCAAGTGCTTTACTGCTGAGATAAAGCCCAAGTCATGTGCTGTGCATGTCTAGTGTATGTACAGATGTGTGTGTGTGTCCCATGTGCACACATATGGAGGCCAGAAGAACGTAGTGGATGTTCTCCTCTGTTGATCTTCCACCACGTTTCCTTGAGACATGGTCTCTCAGTGAACCTGGAACTCACACCATTTTTTTTCAGTGAGACTGTCTAAGTAGCAAACCCTACAAAAACCTAGAGCAATGCAGCAGCATAATCTAAAAATGCAGCCACGAATCTATAGCCAACTGCTCTTCAACCAAGGTTCTAAGAACACACATTGGAGAAAGGACAGTGTTCAATAAATGGTGTTTGGAAAATTGGCTCTCCACATGCAACAGCTAGACCCCTATCTCACCAGTTACCAAAGCCACTTTTCAGAAAGGGACCCTGGTCAGTGAGGCAGGTCGTCATGAACCACCCTTGAGGGACTACTCTGAATCAGCTGGAGAAGAAGAAAAGCACACCTTCCTGAGAGAAGTTTAAAACTCTAGAGGGGTGCAGGGAGCCGGGCGTGGTGTCCCACGCCTTTAATCCCAGCATTTGGGATTAGGCAATGCTTGGATGGAAGACTACTTTGTTAGCTAAAAGGTCAACTTTGTTAGCAAGGAGGTCATAAGCTTTTGCGCATGCTTGATCTCCTGATCCTAGCCAATCCCGTGGCGTCTGGGGGTGGCAAGCAGGAGCCAGCCAATCATGGGACAATCATTGTCCTGAAGGCTCTCCATTAAAGTGTGATCTGGGAAGGATCTTCGAGTGGTGGTCGTTCTTTCTCGCTGGTCGAGGAGCGTGCCGCAGAGGGGCATACACATAATTTTTAATTTAGAAAAAGTGTAACAATAAGAAAATACCCTATCATAATAACAGCAATAAAATAATAATGATATTTATGGCTTACTCGGAACCAGGAATTATAGGAAATATAATTTTTATATTTAATTGTTTAATTGTAGTTATTTAATTATATTATTTAGTCCTTGTAGATGGTCTCTGAGTTGGGTATTACTATTTCCATTTAAAAAAACAAAATGCAATTTAACTTAACTATAATACACAGCTGATCTGTGCTGTATCCAGGCTACAAACTCAGAGTTACACCAAAATGTAAGGGTTTTATAACCATTATTATTGTTGTTGTTGTTATTTGTGTGTGTGTGTGTGTGTGTGTGTGTGTGTGTGTGTGTGTGTAAGCATGCCACAGGATGCGGGACTCAGAGGGCAGGATTTTGTCCTGGATTCTTGCTCTGCTATTCATTGCTATACTTGCAATAAGCTTCCAGAAAATTCTCCTGTGTCTGACTCCCATCTTGCTGTCCATGTCTGCAGGCTGGGGCCCCAGAAGCCCAACCACAGCTTCTGGCTTTTGACATGGGAATCCAGAGATGGAACTCAAATCCTCAGCTTGAGTGGTGAGCATTTTACCCACTGAGCCATCTCTTGAGTCCAGAAGAGTTTATGGTTTTAACTTGTTCAGCAGCCTGTATTCCAGATAAGGTATGATTACAGATGGTTCCTATTGGGCATTCCAGGAGAACAGGTGAGCACTGAGGACTTGTTAGAGAGTGTGTCAAATACGTAATCTGAGTCTTAAAGGTGAATCCGGGCTAGATAGATAAGAAAGAAGAGGGCACATTTAACACAGCAACTGAGCGTGACTTCTGCTGAGGCAGCTGCGGGATCTCAGACACAGCTACAGCATGACGGATGCTGTGTGGGTGCAGGAAAGCACACAGGTCAGGATTGCAAAGGATCTTGGACTGCAGACGATGGGAATATGGGGTAGAAATCATTAGCTCTATGTTTTTGATGGATCAAATGATTTGGAGAGAAGACACAGACTCCTATTGTTTACAGGTAATACAACTATCTAACTATCTACCTGAGAAGTCATAGAAATAACAAGAAAGAGCAAAAGAAGAGCTATGCAGAAAAACAGATATACAAAAATCAATAACTTTCTTATATATTAAGTAAACAAAAATACAATAGGATGCAATCCCATTCTCTCAGGTCTGCAATCATATATATATATATATATATATATATATATATATATATATATATATATATATATATATATATATATATATA